>JALIRR010008322.1:5000-18772 GCA_023091755.1 Montipora sp. Colony 1 RG-2022
TGGCAGAACTCATAACAAAGCACTTCAAATCAATTCTACAAGTAACCAACGCTAGACATATTTCTTTGCTCATTTGTGGCATGCACGAGCCGAGAGCCGGAGCAAAGTAAATACAGTTTAATTTTTTTCAGATATTGCATTGACTGCATTTTTTATTTTAATTTGAATAGGCCCCCTGAAGATTCCATCACGAGACTCATGAAACTACGCCAACGAGTAACATACAATACTTTCGAATAAATGATAAACTCCTAAATGTTATTCTTGTAGTATTTCAACTAATGAGCACTTTAATATATATAGGTCACGAGGAATTCAGTCTTAGACTACTACTAATGACCACCTGTGAACTCACCCGTTTTATCATTGATCCAATCAACGTAACTCGTAATCCTGGTGAATACAGTATGGTGAGTGGTTGGGCAGTTTCTTTGACCGAAGCTTACGGCACCGTGAAGGACCCACTTGCCGTTCACTTCACAAGCGAGGGGCCCACCGCTGTCTCCATTACACCCTCCAGAACCACTTGCTCCTGCGCACAAATGAGCATTCTGGTCCAAAATACCAAAAGGAAAGCTCCGCTCGCACTCGCTGTGAGATGCAAGAGGCAACCTGGCTTGCTGAAGAATCCTTGCCGGCTGACCAGCCGATGTAAGACCCCACCCTACGTGTGATCGATGTTTAATATCAAATAAGTTAATGTGGCTGTTTTTAAAAGAGGTCGAAAGTCAAACGAGAAGTAAAGAGTGGTGTTAAGAGTATTGTGGGTCTGATTAAACACATTACACTTAGCCAGATAACTAGTCATATTTTCAAGTTCTCAACGATTGAAAAAGTCAATTTATGCGTTAAATGGCTCTCGTAGCAAACATAATTTAACACAAGTTAACAACCACCAATGTTACTCTTAAATACGAGAACCTCGAAACTGAGAAATAAACAAAACAGCACAGAAAACACGTGTACAACACGGAATTTAATTAATTACAAGTATTATGAGCAAATTTATGATATGAAAACAAACATTCAAAAAGGCATAAATTTAAAAAGCAAAGGATATCTGCACATTTTGAAATTTGAAACAATAATAAGTATTACCCACTCAATCGAGATAAGATTCAATTGAAAGTGTTCACTACGTTTCACCTGTGATGTAACAGATGGAATTCAAATCTGCATGCTGTTCCGGAAGACAAACTGTGTTCACTTTGTCACTCAGTTTTACATAGCCCGCCAACTGAAGAACTGCAATGTCGTCTTTCAGATTATTCATCGTAAATCCACTGTGTTTAAAGAGTTTAATGACGTCAAACGTTTGTTGGACAGAAGTTCTTCCACTTAGTCTATGACCACCTATACGAATTTTAAGGTACATTTCGATGAGTTGTATGCTTGAAAATCATAATTTCCAGATTTATAGTAGAATTATAGCATTATTCAGTTTCTTTATCTCTCTTTTGTATTGGAAGCATACAATGACAATTTGTTATGCCTCTTTTGGGCAAGAAAGATAATGAAATAATCGAGCCGGATTACCCATCAACTGAAAACCTTATCAAGTTCATAAAATCGTTTAAACTTTATTCTAAAACATGCCTCGCATCACTGAGAGTATTATTATTATTATTATTATTATTATTATTATTATTATTATTATTATTATTATTATTATTATTATTATTATTATTATAGCGGAGGGGTTGGCGCAGTGGTCAGATCTCTGCCTTTCAACCCTAAGGTCCCGGGTTCCATTCCCGGTTCTGCCGAGACTGGAATATTGGGCGACCTTCTTTCCCGCTAAAGTTCACTCAGCTTTCCATCCTTCCGAGGTCGGTAAAATGAGTACCAGCATGCATGGACTGCTTAGAAGCGGCCGCAATTTGCGCCTGTATATGCTTCCAGTCCGCTGGGGGTAAATTTATCATTGTAAAGCGCCTTTGAGACGTGTGATAAGGGCGCTATATAAATGCACCACTTTTATTATTATTATTATTATTATTATTATTATTATTATTATTATTATTATTATTATTATTATCATTAATCTTTGTCACGCAGGGTCCATGATGATCAAAGGCAATAGAGTTCGTACCACAGGACACGTTGGCAGATTCTAGCGTTGCAAAATTTTGGCGCCATCGAGGGCTCAACAACCCCACGAAGGACAATTATGTTCGCGATGGAATTCATCTTAACAAGCGGGGACACAAGGCTCTCTACCGCAGCTATCGGGGCGCATTGCTTTATGCACTGAAACAGATGGAACACCACCAGTCGTCATAATAAGAATTAAAACCAAAAATATATATATATATATATATCTGCGCTATGTATGCTTTCAGACGGAAATTCTTTTGAAAAATGCCGCAGGCGTAATCATTAGTTGGGGTATTTTTATCTTGTCCACTCGTTTCTGGGTGTGTTTATGCTATCAGCATTGTGGTCATTGAGGAATGTTAGAAGTATTTTATCAAGCGTTCTGCGTTATTCCCAGAACACTGTTCTGACACTTTGCTTATTGTCACGGCACATTTGCATGATCAATGCGGCCAAAGGCTGCCTTTGTGCCAATCATGTTTTGCCGTTGTGTTTTATGAAAGAAAACACCTATCTTGTTTCATACTTCGTGTACCTCATGACGTTTGTTCGGCATTTTGTACCGGCCCCACCTAATGCCGTTTATACACGCCACAGGCGCGGGCCAAATTATCACCAACTAGGTGTCACTTATTTTCGCTGTTCCCAGCAAACCTAGCCTCGCCAATACTGCGCACTACCGCCGAAATATCCAGCTTTTAAAGAGCATAAAGGCCCATTATTTTTTAACTCCTTTTTCCCTTTAGGTTATTCCTCGTTCTTCTTCCAGACATTGCCTACTATATGTTGCGGCGCATATGATATTTCATACTTCTGCTTTTTATGGAAGCTGGTGTCAGGATCGTGCGCGCAACACCAACGCAAGCGCTGTTCTTACCAACGACAACCTGGTAGGCACTAGGAGAGGAATCCCTGTACACACAATGTGCAGCTGTCACTATCCAATCACGTTTGATCAGGGATCCACCACAAATGTGACGGTTTTTGATACGGAGGGAGACTTGCCATGGCCACGAATGTGGGCTCGCATTTTGGCCGTTGATAACACGAGAGAAGGCTGGACGCACGCCACATCCTGGAAACAATAAAGGAATTGGTGAAATCATTCCTTTAAAGGCAAGGTATGGCTCAAGTGAGTTAAAATTAAGGAAGGCATTTTATTTTTGCCCATGATAGACGTGCTAATGGCCAAATTGCGTCATTAAGAAAATATGGAATATGTTTTACCGTTCAAGAAAATTGATATTTAGCATCCAGCACTTCTCGTTCTTGCAACCGATGTTGGTAGATTTGAAGTGATCTCAAAACATCTCCCAGGCGGCAGCCTCATTCTCCATTTTTCAGGATTGAACTCATCACATGGCAAATTATGCGGACGACTTGTTCAAAATTAACTCCTCGAGCAAAGGGACAATTCTGATTTATTTTTCCCAAATTAAGGTTAAAAAAGGAGAGAGAAGAAATCTCGTCTCTCTTCTTGATTAAAAAAAAATTTCTTCTTAAACCAACGTTAAGGACAGATAAGAATTCATTCCTCTCAACTTGATTTTTTTAACTGAATTAGCAGCAAAACATTTCGCCTACCTTCTGATAACAGAGGATGAATAGCACTAATGGCCACCAACAAAAGAGAAATCATCTTGGTGCTAGGATCTCCTTTATTTTAACTCAAACGCCTGCAAGGGGTGTCTTATATAATGCATTTTACGCTCCTTTGTATAGCCAACTGCGGAGGTTTGCTGAGGCTGATTCAACTAGACCGTGGCGTATGCTTACATAAGTTGTGGCACCTGTCAGAAAAGAACATCAGCTTTAAAAGTTATCCAAAGGACCTTAAATTTACAGATTTCACTTGTTCTTCAGTTATTGATAAAGAAAGTCAAACAATACGGTGGGCTGAACAAACTGTTAGCAAAAGTTACTTCAATACGAAACATGTTTTTCCTTATTTCTTACAGTGGACATTTTATCAGCAGTTAAGGGGCGTATTCGATACGTAGTAGTGACACTTTGGGAGACTTGGCAAAAAGTGTGCAAATCAAGTGCTCTAAAGAGCGTCTTTGCAGTGATTTAATTTTTATGATTGTACTGACAAAAGTTAATTTTTTGTTATGACAAAACTGGTATACCCAAAGCAAAGATAGGGTCAGATAAGAGTAAAAAAAATAAATGGAATACAATCTTTCAAGTCAGTGTACTAACTTTTTTTTCATCTTCGCAAATGCACTATTCAACTCATCGCTAAAGTAACACCACTTCAAAGCGCGTCTAGAAGTCAGAGTTTTTCAGGTTTCTATACGCAATTGCAAAAAATTGCTCTCATAACTGCGAAGATAATGCTTAAGTAACTTGATTTCATATCCGCAGTTCATATATGATTCATTTCATATACCATTTCATCGAAGTGATATAAGAAATAAATCATATACTGAACTGCGGATATGAAATCAAGTCCTGAATTTTCCCGAGAGGAATTAATCAATGCTAAAATTGCGTCCATGACTGCGAAGATCATAGCTTTACTTGATTTCATATCCGCAGTTCATATATGATTGATTTCATATACCATTTCATCATTGATTCATTCCTCACGGGACCATTAGAACCCACAAATGACCAGCTCCCAACGTCAGTGGCTTCATAGCTCAGTTGGTTAGAGCGTCACACCGGAATCGCGAGGTCACGGGTTCAAACCCCGTTGAAGTCCTGAATTTTTCAGGTTTCTATACGCAATTGCAAAAAATTGCTCTCATAACTGCGAAGATCATAGCTTCACTTCATTTCATATCCGCAGTTCATATATGATTCATTTCATATACCATTTCATCGAAGTGATATAAGAAATAAATCATATACTGAACTGCGGATATGAAATCAAGTCCTGAATTTTTCAGGCTTCTCTACGCAATTGCTAAAATTGCGTCCGTGACTGCGAGGATCGTAGCTTTATTTGATTTTATATCCGCAGTTCAGTACCTGATTTATTTCATTTCGTTCATTGATTCATTCCCCACGGGAAAATTAGAACCCACAAATGACCAACTCCCAACGTCAGTGGCTTCAAAACTCAATTGGTTAGAGCGTCGCACCGGTATCGCGAGATCACGGGTTCAAACCCCATTAGGGTCCTGAATTTTTCAGGCTTGTCTAAGCCATTGCTAATATTGCGTCCATAACTGTGAGGATCATAGCTTTACTTGGTGATGATGCCGATGATGTTGATAACAAATTAAATGACCTCTTGGTTGTGTTGTTTCGATGCATTCACAAGGTTAAGAACGAATGGATATCAAAAATACTCACTCTACACGCTCGGTGTTTTTTATTTAATTTATATAATAACCAAATAAATGCACACGCTCTGATTGGTCAACCAGCTATGTTTTATTGTGCCAGTAAACTCATGGAAAAATCGCGCGTCGTCTGAATTATTATATAAAAGCAATAGACCACAAGTTTCTATCGTTTATAGGCATGATAAACCACTTGGGATGTTGTTGCGGCTCGTAATTTACGAATTCTTTTCGTGTTCTACAAACATCCCGCGTGGTTTATCAGCCTATAAACCATAGAAACATGAGTTGCTTTTCTCATGGTAATCATGGCTAGCGGTATTGCAAGTGGGCGCGTACGCACGAAGTTTCCCAATAATAATAATAATAATAATAATAATAACAACGACACGACAATGTAGCAAAGAAAGTTCATTATGACTTTTGTAAGAAGAATGGGTTGGAGCATACGGAAAAGTGGTATGAGCATATCCCAGAAGGTGTAGTAGAAAATGAAGTAGTCAAAGTTTTGTGGGATATGTTCAGTGTGACAATGTGATAGAAGCAAGAAGACCAGAGATAATTGTAATTAACAAGGAAGAGCGAAAGGGGATAATCATGGATATTGCTGTACCAGCTGATCTAAAAGTAGGGGAAAAAGAAAGGGAAAAGGTGGAAAAATACCAGGACTCGCCTAACAGATGAAAAGACAGCAATGACAACAGCCAGAACATGATGTTAAATTTTATAATAATAATAATAATAATAATAATAATAATAATAATAATAATAATAATATTTTTCCATTGGGTCGCAGGCTCAAGCCAAGCTAACGTTTTGTAATCAGGACAACTAAACATAAACGAGGCTTACTTTTTCACACGCTTTCTGTCTCGACACGGCTACACGGTCAGCTAAAGCTCTTTCCAGTCGACGCTTTTCGTGCTCAGGTGCAAAACGCTTTGGAAAATATTTTTTCCTGCATTTTTCTTCGGTTTCAATCCAAGATGATGATTCCGAATATTCGACTTCCGGTCGGAAGATTAATTGGCACTCTCATTTTTAAAGGAAAATGCACGATTGTGGTGGTCTCTGGTAAGCTACTCAGTAAAGTGATACACTCTTCTTGTAAACTTCCTATATTAGGGGATATTTATATCATTTTTCCACCTCTTCTTGTTTTAAGTCGTTTTAAATTGTTTTGTTTGGTTACCTTTATTTGATCGCTTTTCGTCAAGGCTAAACAAAAAGAAAAAAACAAAAACAAACAAAGACAAAATTGTTTTCTTCCGTAAATTCGTTGTTTAAAGCCTGTAACAATAAATAACTCGGGAGCTCCTCTGATATGAGAATGTCCTCTTGAGTGGCTCTATACATTATCCTTCTCCTTCACCGAAAAAAGAACGTATCCGCCTCAACTGCCGGTATAGTTATTCAAACGATTGTCTTTATCAGTCCCCATCGCCACATTGAATTTGCACACGTTTCTTCTTTTTTTCCCCAAACTACCGGCTATTCAGTATTAGTCACGACAAATATATCCGACGTTGTAAGGTGCTGACATTGTTGTCCCCAGTGATCATTTTATAGACCAACAGTCATTTTATTTTTGGAATATACTTCACCCTGGCCTAAGCTGAGAGCAAACACCACAGTGACTGTTGAAAGATGATAAGGGCTTGCATTTTGTACTTTCTTGGAATAATTTTCGCTGAAGTAGGCACTAAAGTCAAGATGATTCCCTAAGTATAAAAGTTCACATGCGATTTTCGTTAACCATTGGTTCGTTGTGCCCTTCATTACACGGTTCAGCGTGGCCTATCGAGTTAAACTGAGTTGCGCGCGTGAGGCTGCTAAGCATGAATGTTTCTCGCTCATTAACTCGTCGAGCGCTGGCTTTCACTTAGGCTTGCAAATCGCTTTGCCAGTGGTTTGGGTAAAATATCCAGCATTTTGGCGGTAGACTGGTCATTAATGTAGTTTGAGGAAAAAGCATTTCTTTCCCGGGGCACGCGTACTTCTTTTCGTCATGCATAACCATTCACCTATGTTTAAATTATAGTAAATGGGTTATTAACCGATCAGAGCGCACTTTTCTCTTGTTATGAAAATTAGACCCTCGCACTTATTTAATATAGACACCTGAACGATTCACGAGGCTTTAAGGTGGTTCGAACCCTGTGACCTCTCTGATTCCCGTGCAATGCTCTGTCGACTGAGCTATGCATCCACTCACTTCAAATATACATTTATTTCATTCACCAAGTCCTTCGAGCCCAACAAATAATTGCCCTGCTCTAACCTTCTTTTAGTTTTCAGATGTTGAATATCTTTGGCAAATGTTATCTAAATTCGACAGTCCGTCAGTCAACCTTTGAGTAATGGGAATCTTAACTGAATTTTAGTACGAGCTTTAATAAACGAGAGTCAACTGAATGGATTTCCGAGTTCCTCAGCAAGGACAAGGAAGGTTTAATTTTCTAGCTAGAACTCTCAATCGGGAGTACATTGTGTCCCAATCCATGTAAATGCCAACCAAGAACCTGCTTCCACCCTCCGTGACAGTAAATCCCGTCCTACCATGCGTAACACGGTGGTTGTTGATGGTCACCATGTCACCAGGAATCATTTTGTATTCAATTACATTTGCTGGATCCCTCATCATTTTGCCAATAGTAAGATATGCTTCATAGAGCTCAAAAACACATTCTGGTGACTCTTTACGCGTCAGACAATCACGGGCACCATTGCTGAGGAAAAATCGTGAAAGCTGTCCATTATTGTCCAACCTATGAGCAATGAAGATCAAGAGAAAATTTTAAATAAATTAAGGCAAATTGAAGAAACATGATTGTAAAGTTAATAACAATTTATAATGACGGGTCTCGCAAACAACTGCAACATTTAAGGTGAAAAACAATATTGGCATGTTGACTTTTTAAAAAAGCTTCTGCAATTTAAGTATTTAATTAACGAATTATTCTTCAATTAATTAAGTGCGCAGGTTTCTATTGACAATTAATAATTAATTATTAATTATTAAGCCATAACATAACTGTTGCTTTGTTCAAAACTAACATCTGAAATTCGTATGTTGTAATGGCGATGAAGAAAACGTTTCACAGAAGATTGATGATTGTATGATATTTTCTAACGAAGATAAGGTGAAGAGTGAGTGATATTAACGAGTGTTCTGCATACTAAGTGTTTTCTCTTGGACTTTCAGAGAACCATGTAAATGTGTAATAAACCTAAAATTAACACAATATGTTAGTCATTCCCTCTCAGATGTTGACACCAAAGAACTCTTTTTCGGAAGTCTAAGTGAAGTACTTTCTGATTTCTTTGCAACGACACAATGCTCCAGACTAGTCTGAACAGTATTATTGTTCTGAACAGTGTTATTGTTATTCCCTATGCCAGGGGAACATGTGCGCATAAGAATTAGCCCACATGGGTAAACATCTCCCTGAAATGTTTACAAAATAGGAGAATCGGAGAGAGCGCAAGATTCGTTGAACAAAACATGTTGCAACTGTTGTTTTCTAAAGGTTTATCCCCGGAGAGTGCCTGTTGATTGCCGAAAAAGAGAATATACCATGTTGACATAATATTGATAAAAAATAGACAAAAGCTCTAGTCTGTTCAACAACTTGCCATTGCTTAAACTGTATTAACCATTCTTTTCCTGTCCTTAAGAATTCCTGACGACACAATTGGTTCAACATCTGTTCATTAACGCAAAATGTTAAACAATCATGGTGAGTCATGTATCACTAGCAGACGGCTAACAACACGATAAAAATAACTATAACCAATAGAATTTTATACATTTGGAAAAGAGAGTCTACTCTCAACAATGAGAAATTTGCTTACTCTATTGTTGTGTGAGCAACTTTCATGTCATAGTCTCCAAAGGTGTCCTCTCCTACATCAAAAAAGTTCAGTGGTGAAGAAGATAACAGGTCAAATTTTTTGGGATCCAGGTCTCTCAAAAGCTTTGATACATAAAATCCATCAGCAAACTGATTGGCACCTCCAATGCCAGGAATTTACTCAATGCACTGAAGTAACTGAACCTCCAGAGAGAAAACAGCAGAAAAAAATCATTTACACTGCCCAGATAAGGAAACGTCACACTGGCAATACTATCACTTAGGGTCCTACTGACTGTGGTGTATTTGCCATAGTCATATGATCTCATTTGCACTTTCCAGATGTTCGCTTCCAAAGCTTGTTACATTGTTGTGTTCGCCATTAAATTCTTGTAAATAAAATAAAATAAAAATAACAACCTTTACCTGACGTTTGGCTCCAAAACTAGTAAATACATACAATTTGCCTACACTCTCACCCATTTTTGAGAAAGCTAACATCTTATTTCGACTTACAAGCAGGACTGTTACAATACTTTATACTATATGCTTAACAGACAGCAACAGGAAGTGAAGGGTCTAATACATGTATTTAAGTTAGGCGAGTATGTACTGCACTGTTCATATTACAGCTGCAACCCATTTAGTTCTGCCAAATGGCTTATTTTTGTTGACCTAAATGCAACCTTCTTATGGAATCTCCACACTAAGAGACTGAGATAAAAGACTGAATCAAAGGAAATTAAGGAGCTTGATTTGTGTGTAGCAATTGCAAACTTCAGAAAGTATGTGAGGCCTTGTGAAGTCACTTGGTTCAAACTAAAGTGATCCTCGCAGTTATATTAGTTCAAACTGTAGACTACGTAACTAAGGTAGCACTTATTCTGAGTTTTACAGTAGATGTGCACTCATACATTGTCCATTAATTTACAATCATGGTTCTCGTCATGTTAGAAACTGCTCATGCAGAGGACTTGGTCAAGGAGGATGTGTGAGGGGAATTTATTTTGTTGACAAAAAAAAAAAAATCATTATTTTTCTGCTATCATACATAGTTTGAGCGCTGCCTTGGTCTCCCCTATTACATTAATTTTTATTAAAACCACTGCCAGCAGTAAAAATAGTGAGTGCATGGCGAAAAGTCAATTTGATGCTTTAAAAGGAAATGAAACAGCCAATTTGGAAAAAAAAAGGACTTATCAATAGACACCTGTAGATATCTTCACATATGCCTGATGAGTAGTCTCAACATCATATGTCAATGAAAAGTACAATGTATGGAAGTGTGTCTGTTGCACTATGAGGAGGTTAAGGAAATAAACAAAGGGTATGCCCACAAAATTTGTTGAAAGAGTTGAACATATTGTTCCACTCTTTTGTTATTGGGTATTGGTTCAATATGGGTTTCCCCTGTTACAAATCAAAACCCCACCAGCAGTAGAGATAGTGAGTAGGAAATGGACGTTTTGATATTTCCACTAACAGATGAGCCACAGCCTGCTATACAAATGTACATGTTACTATCATGTTATTCATATTGTTCTGAGCTATATGTCAGTTGTGTAATTGAACAATTATCATATTATAAACTCTTACTCCAGGTGCATAGTCAAGATATGCCAAGTCAGAGTGAAGGGGAAGTGTGTCTGAAGTGTAAGCCAAGTTGTTTGCACCATGCTTTGCTTTTACTTGAAAATTATGCCTGAAAAGTAATTTGAATAAATCATAAGTGCTCTTTTGAGGAGTATGCATGTGATGACATAGGTTATTTTTACAAGCAGATGATAAAACATTTATCACACCCCATTAATGGGCTGTACACAGCTGGAGCCCAGATGCTTTTCCAGGCTGACTGGGAAAGACAGCTCCCATCAAGTTGTAAATTTATACCTTTCTATTTAAATAGATTTGGTTATGAATTAAGTAGGGGCAGGGTTCTCTATTATTGAACCTGTAACCCGTAACACCTGTTACCAGTGTCTCTAGTAGGTGTTATCTCTTAGAAACCACCATGATCAGTAGATGAGTGTGCCAATCAGTTTCAGTGTTACAGCTGAAAATACATGTAGCACAGCAAACGGCTGTTCAAAATTCTATTGAGAACTCTGTAGGGGTAAATTAAAAACAGACAAATCAAAGGGTGCAGAAGCATGCTGAGAAATGCGTAGTCTTGAAGAATCTCAAAATATCAAGTACATTGTACTTGACTTCAATGTGTGAAACTTTCCATACAATTTCTTATAAGACTGACTAGTAATAAATATTATGATAGTTACATGCAGTGTAGTATTATTTTGGATACTTCACACTCTTAAAATATCAAACACAACTGAAGAAACTGAAGGTTTACTGTACTTTGAACAATACTGAATTTTGCATGATATTCACATACAAATCCTTACAAAATTTAACACACACGCACATGGACAGTACACATTGGCTAGGCCCTATGTGCTTCCACAATCATATACTGGGCATTTCCTCTTGGTATACTGTTAGATGAAAAAGTTCATTAAAATGCTACATATGGGTCATAAAATTAATATGTCTTTGAGCTGCAGACTTGAGAGTGGACTAGTTAACTGTCAGCCTGTTTTTAATAGCAAAACCCCTGACCTTGTAGAGGGCATGCAATCAATCAAGCGTTATTTAAATGTCTTTAGTTACTGTGATTGATTTTCATAATTCTGCAGAATTCGCCTTCAAGCACCAACGGCCAAATTGCATTTTGGCTTCCATCATTCAAACTTCCGACACCAACCACAGATGACACAGATGCCAAAATCAACTAATGTATGACATAACCCGCCAATGAGCATCTTTGGTTCCCAAAGTACATTCGTACATTCGAACTCAACGCCAATGTAAAGCGATCCAATCTGTACGAATCTTTGGACTGAAGAATTTCTAAAAACGCATCATAATGATGTTCAAACTGTGAAATAAACAAAAAACTCCAATGCACTTTCCGGAGGCGGAGTCTATGTTCCGGGCAATGTTCGGAAATTTGATTGATGGAAGCCAAAAAGCACTTTGGCGGTCAGTGCTTGAAGATGAGATTTCGCAGAAATTATCAAAATCCAGTAAGCTATTTTTCACTTGTGAAATCGAGGACACTCAAACATATAAGTAAAATTTAAACAAATAACCCAGCCCCGGCCAACCCCTACCCGCCCCGCCAACTGTTTTGTTCAAGTACTGAATCGCTCAGGTCATACTGGTCAGCTTACCCGTAATGAGTGGGCTTATGATGTCCAACTCGTTCACAAAATTTATCTGCTTGTCCGAGCTTAAGCGACGTATGGCACACCAAGGCGATCCCCAAACGGTGCATGGAACTTAGCCAGTTAAACAGAGTTAGATCATCTGCCATTACCTCTCGGAAATCAAATCGCGGAATATTGCCTTGCAGCTTTTTCGCGTCCCAGAGTTCTACCCCTTTTTTGTTAAGAGAGGTTGTTTTTTTTCCTGATCCTTCGTCCTCGCTAAGTCTTCGTGAATGCAGCCATTTGGAATCGAAAATACTGATATGGCCGTCGGGCCAAGTCACATTCAACCCCTTTCCGTGTTCCGTTATTTCGAGTTTCTCGGGCAAAATGTTCATATCTAAACTCCCAACAGTGTCAAACCTTCGCTGGCAGCTTGAGTCGTGAAAACACTCGGGGCATCTGCAGTTATCGCGTAGGAAGACATAAGGGTAACGGTTCAAAGATCCGCTATTCCATGTCACATGAAGCATTCGATCTTCGTTGTTGCCTCTGATCTCTTGCACAAGAAATCTCGAGGCTGCATTTCCACTGCTTTTTCTGATTTGGTTGAAGCATTGAGCTCGAATGACAACTCGCGTTTTGTATAGCTGCCCCAAGTATGGGAGCATGACTTCGTGGCTTTTCCACTTGAGAGGAGACCAAGTACTTTATAGTAGCAACAAATGGAAATTTTTTATTCATCACGTGATCGTTGTCAGTATTATGTAACCCCGAGGGGGGGATCTATACGGGTCCGCAAATGATCCCGCAAATGATCCCCAAACTGTACCGCAAATGACACCAGGACCGCAAATGATCCCCATATTCGACCGCAAATGACCCCGAAAAAAGAGTGAGGAATGGCATGGAGGGTGGAATGGTCTGGATTGAGAATTAATGTGAAGAGCGCTTATTTTTATTAAAATCACTTTAAATCATGCATGGCTAGCAACAGGTTTCTGCCTCATTATAGTTTAAATTTGCCACATTTAATTATCGGATACAATCATCAAAAACTAACTTGGACGCAATTCTAAACCGATTGTGACCAGGGCCGGAGAAGTCCCTATGACTTTTAGCATGCTTTTTCGAGATAACTGAAAGCGGATTGTGAAACACTTAAACCCTCTCCCTTCTTGAGATAAAGAGGTAATTGTGACATGTGAAAAGTTTAGGGACTTTCGAGAAACGGGCCACTGATCTCTTTGACGAGGCGAAAAAGGACTCCACCCGAGCCCGGCTAGAAACGATCGTAACATTTGCAACTAGAACGGAATTTT
>JALIRR010008323.1:7500-12500 GCA_023091755.1 Montipora sp. Colony 1 RG-2022
CCCCAGTTTGAGATTTTGCTGTAACGACCTCACTCTCGGTTATTAAGTAGTTAATAATTCTGACAACCTGTCGTTGAGTGCCCCTGAATCGTGCTTAATACCGGCTCCTAGACGATCTGATAGCTCAGTTGGTAGCACAGTGTGCAGCCGCTAATTGAACACGGAATAGTCGCGAAATACTTTGGATAGCGCTAAGTTATATTTTGGGCTGAAGTTTTCGTTGCCGTAGCCGTCGTCTTTGTTTAACCTCCCTATTGTTGGCCAACAACTCCTAACATATTTTAGGGTGTTACATGTTGCGTCGGTTTGCACAGCCTACTGCATGATGTTGAGATTTTAGAAGCCCCAAAGGGATCGTTTGATATTGTCACCTCATCTATAGCTATCTTCTATTTTAGAGTTATTTTAAAAAGACTGAGGGGCTTTGGGGCTTCTAAAATCTCTAAACGTTCCACAGTTGTAGAATATCCATGGTCCATGTTGTGAGTCTAAGATTTCTAAAGCTCTAGAATATCAAACGATCCCTAGCTCTTCTAACTAGAACAGTTCTAGAATGCTATAGACGTTTCTAATGTCAAGACCTGCACCTTTATGGACCGAGCGATAGCGGGGTCAATACATCAAGGCCGAGGCAGTTTGGCCTGTTCTTCGTCCTTTGGATAATAAAACTCGCTCTCGCTGTGGCTCTTTTCGTCGCTCATACTAAAGAAGTATCTGTATGCTAGTTTTTCTTTCAGTTATTGAAAATATAGTTGTACTTTGTCCATATATTTTTGTTGTTGTTGTCGCCCACGCGCTCGTAGCTTTTAGCCTCAACTCAAAAGAGCCGTCGAGCCGAGAAAAATTTTCATAATGCTCGCTAAGCAGCCAATCAGAGCTCGCGTATTATAATATTGTAGCCATATAATAATGTTCTATAATGTATTGAGTGTATTGAGTACAAGAATTGACTATATGAAAAGGTTTTTTGTTCACGTTTATGCTTTGTTGCTTTATGAAAATGCAGATTTAGAAATATTTTGCAAATGCATTTCAAATTTGTTCAAACATACGTATATTTGGAACTCCTTTTTCATTGGGTTTTTAAACCAATCCATCTGACCACAACAGCACTTTCTAGTTGGCTAATGATCTAATGAATTATAAATGAGTTTGAGAATGTCATTTCAACAACAGTAAGTATATTTAAGCACAATAAACATATTTAAATAAAAGCACCGACCTGACCCTTCATCACCCATCAAGTGTCCCCACCCTCCACAGTTAACTGTTTTCCCACTTGGCATTAACATCTGACAGTTTGAACCAGTTCCTGACATCAAAACTATACCACCTAAAGCAGGAAGCAAAAAAAATCCTGCATTTGTTACATACAAGGACATCAGCTAAGTTAAGAGAGTGAATATGAAATAAGATAGTTTATAAAATAGTTAGGATAGTACACACACTCTCATTGGTCAATTGCTGTGTTTAGATGAGAGTATGGAAACAGGGCTGTGACATCACACGAATTTTGATTGTATATCTAATGTCAGATGCGCATTTTGATTGGCTGGAAGGAAATATGATGTGTTAAGAAAATCTGTTTACATCAAGAAGTTAAAAAACCAGCATTTTCCTTCATTTGACTTAAATTATCTTTGAGAAATATTTTATAAAAGCAATAGAGGTCTTTTTCGTGTTTCCATAACCTCACTTAAACACTCGGGGGAGTTGGGAGAATTCTCAACAGTTATGCAAACCCTCGACTGAATTCTCTTAACTCCCCCTCGTGTTTAGATGAGGCTATGAAAACACGGAAAACATCCTCTATTGCCTAAATTTTACCCAATGGCTGAACGGAATACTCTTGACATTGACCACTTTTATAAATGGTGACTGATTAATTTTTCTTTTGTATTCATGCTAATTAGACCTACAATTTGGTGTACACATTCTTTTCAATTTTGCCTATTGTAGCATTGAATAACAAATTAAGAAATACCTATTAAATTTGGGAGCCATAATGATAACGGTCTATTGACTGGAGTGATCTCCTGTGTAACCAGTATAGTATTGAGGCCAAGTGTCAAACTTGTTTCATGCAAAATAGAACAAGAGGCAATATTACAGGTTTCTGTTTTGTTCGACTGCTGTTGGCCTCCCATGATTCAAGTGCATGTTGAGTTTAAACCAGTAATTCAATGTACTCATTTAAAAGCCCGATATTTGCCTTGTTTATTCAAATATGTCCAGAAATGCCCACAACAGCCCATTTCCCAGTTGTTGCTTGCCTCAGTTTCGAAGCAAGTCCTGGTGCACAACCATTCAAATGGAAATGAGTGGCATATCCCATGCAAATCAAACTCATTATCATTTGAATAGTTGAGCAAAAAGACTCGTTTTGAAACCGAGGCAAACAGCAACTCGGAAATGGCCTATTACATGTAGATGCATGCATATAAGCGTCACGAAGTGTCCCCTTGCTCTTCTCCCCAACTTCCAACATCCCATGTGACTTGGAGTTACAGACAATTAACCTCTTAAAATGTCCCCCAAATGTTTGCTCCTCAAGTAAGGAAAAACTTAAAACTTTAAAATAACGCTAACCTTTACCCTTATCATATAATTTGTTAGAAATAGGCAGCAAAGGCATTGAGTTAAAGGGACATTTAATGTTGGATGTCAAAATTGGGCATGCATCTCTGGACATACCTGTAAGTGTATTTATTGGGGGAAGGTGGATCTTGCATTTCAGCCCCACCACTATAAAACTAATGAGGCAATGTCCCCTAATTAACCCCAAATTTACTTGGAAGGCTCACATGGAAGAAAGACATGTAAATTAAAATAGTGATGAAGCCTCTTTCAGGCTTAGGATACCTTTATCTGATGACATAGCAATTGCACCAACAGTGTCACAACACATATGGTATTTGTTACTACAGTTTGGGTATTTGGATGTCATGATAGATACTGCTTGTTACTGAATCTCTTCTTTCTCAAAGCCACTTAGTGATAGCCCCTAAAATTCATTTTAAAAACAACATTAAAATCGACTTGTTTTGCACATGTTTTGCACATGTTTTGCACCACAAAAAGACTTAGAAGATACAGTAGGGATGCACAGGGAGAACTCCGTTATGGTAGACCTGCTAGCTTGCAACCATAAGGTTTAAGTTCTACGCATGAAGATCCAAAAGTATTAATCTCGTTTATCCAAGCCAATTTGTCACTCCCAAATGAAGCATCTACATTCTTTACTCTGCAAAGGTTTCCCATCACGCCAAGAAATTAACACGAGTATAAATTGAAGTACATAAAATACTAAATCAAATAACAACAGAAACAAATAAACAGTCATCATATTAAAAACATGGGCTCTAAAAGCTGATATAAAAAGTTCCAGAGTCTCCATTTGCCTTATATCTATTGGCAGAGTGTTCCACCCTTTGAAGAGTTGTGAGAAAAAAACTCCTTGCAGAAATGTTCCTTTTGGTATGAGGACTTATAAAAGAAGCGTGAGATCTTGTGTTATAAACATGAGATGGTACATCTAAATAATTTGGCATTGTCAATGCAGAACTGCCTTTCAGTAATTCATAAAAAGTTCTAATCAGTGGCATTTTTCGTCTTGCTTCCAATGTCAGCTAGCTCACTGAATGACTAGAAAGCGAGTTACAACAACTCCTTCCTCTCTTGTATATCTTAATCTTAACTTAATCTTGGTGATAAAAAAATATTGTCAATTTCACACACTTTTGAGGTACGCTGCAATTCTGTTGAAAAAATACAGTGTATGGATTAACTCTTCTACTAACTCATACCATATGAAAGTCATGAGGACATCTTCACTTCTCTTTAGAAGAATGTCTTAAGAACCTTCACCAATGTTTGGAAGTCCTCGAAAAATGTAAACCAAAACTCACATTTGATTTAAGTTGGCTGAGGTACATGTACACTATGGATGCAGGTATTATTCCATTAGTAGTCCTTCGTTATGATATTATTAAAACTGATTATTATTATTCAATAATTATTATTTAATATTATTATTATTATTATTATTATTATTATTATTATTTGACTTAGAGAAACACAGGAACTTGCAACCTCATTTTAATGGTCATGTATAAAATGAACATGAAAGAAGGTGGTTTTCTATTTTTACCTTGCCCCAGTCAATGGAGTGACCTGTGGTTTTTAATAGTATGTTCTTGAACAGCAGACTTGAGACTTCAAAGAAAGTAGCAAATCCCAGTAACCATCACAGAAGAAGGAATCTGGATTGATTTTGAAAGCTTTGTGTTACTTTCAAAAATTTTGTTGGTGAACGAAAATATTTAATTTATTAAAATATCTTAACATGAAAATATCTTAATGCATCTGCTTTATAAACAGGGAAGTTTTTGAACAAATGAAGCAGTACTAGTGCCCCACTCTTTCTTACATGTAGATTGTAAATTTACCAGCAACTTGCAGCCAGTTCTGTTATAAAAAGAAAAATAATAAAGTAGAACTTTATAATCATGACTGCCTATTGCAAGCTCACCAGAGATGCCAAAGGTTCAGGGGCACCCAACGACCAATTTGTTGTAAAATGTATTATTATACCCCAGTTAATGAAAAGAAATGTTATTAAGGCATTTTCAGGTGTTTTTCAGTGTTGCTGGGAAAACATTATCTGTTCCTTTTTCCCAGCAAGACACACGAGATATTTCCCAGCCAGCTGGATAAAATTGGTTGGTTTCCCAGCCAGCTGATCAAATTTATTTCCCAGCCAGGAATTCCGCGCGCTTTCAAATCCCTCGATCCAAAACGACCGAACAAAAGCGACAAAACCGGGACAAAACAGGTTTTTTCCGCAAGCGCAATCACTCTGACCAGCCGTCGTATGTTTGTGACTACTCTCTGGGAGAGGGAAGGGGTTCTTCTTCTTTTTTTTTTTTCTTTTTTTTTTTAGTCGTCTTCAGTCTTCAGAGTTTCTACAGCCAGCTCGGGTTGAAATGCTAGAAAAAGTT
>JALIRR010008324.1:0-18764 GCA_023091755.1 Montipora sp. Colony 1 RG-2022
TGCAACTCATATATATTAAATGATATGTTTTTGAAAAATTTTAGCTGTATCTTAATTGTAATTTAGTGTTTACATAATAATAGCTTTAGTATTGTTAAATTCTTATCAAATAACTTTCTTAATTTATCATTTTATAATTTATAGTTACAATTAATTAACGTTGTACATTTGTAAAAATTATCGTAATTCAGCCCTCGGGCTGCAAGGGTAATTTTAATAAAACTATCTATCTATCTATCTATTTATCTATCTCAAGTATAAAACACCTGTCGAAATTAGGTCATCATAAACCAGTCTCTCGCATTTTGATCACGTTTTCAAAATGATGGAAATTGCTGATATATATAATGATGATATAATGCTGGCCTCGGTTGTTGAAAAGATGGATAACGCTATCCACCGAATAAGTCACTATCCAGTGGATAAACACTAGCAAAAACAATTGAGTTATCCAGTGGATAGTGCTATCCACCCTTCGAACAACTGGGGCCTGAGCAATGAGTTCAGCTGTTTGCTCACACACTGGCTGGACTTAAGCTGTGAGTATTGAAGCTGTGAAAATCAAGTTTATTTCTGTGTTGTTAAGGTCCACACATGTTTGAAAAAAAATTATAAGCAGAAAAAAACCATTTCTCTTATTAAGAGCCTGTGTTTACTTGGTTTTGTCTGCCGGTCGATAAATCTCCAGATTTTTACTGAAATCTCCAGATTTTTTGGCACCAGTCTCCAGATTTTCGGTGTTTTGAGGTTGAGAGGTCTGTTGTAGGCAAATGTTTGGTGCAGTTCTTTTAATTTTCGTGCTCAAGAAGTTAAAAACGGAGCCAATGGCAGTACTTTGTTGTATATTCTAAATGCATGCCCTCAAGTGAGAGAGAATTGTGAACTCCTCGACAACATGATTTAAAATCCTTTTCTCTTTCGCAGCGCAATCCCGTATTTTCATCGTGTTCACAGATTTCGACAGTTCAGTCAAAGCTATATTTAGGATCCCGTAAATTAAAGTGCCTATATTCTTATATCGAATGCGCGTACATTTCGCGATGTTTTGCCCACTTTTTCAATTGATATCACTTAGCAGTCATATCATTTACATATCTTTTTCATTTGCGTAGGTAAACGATAGAGTGCTTACACTGTATTATGTACGTTGACAAATATCGAAATACAGCAAGAATTATTTTTGTAGCCCTAATTTCAGCCGTCATATTGACGCGTTTCAAATCACGTTACCCTCTATTTTCGCAATTGCCCATTTATTTAAATCAGACAAGTGGGCTTTTAATTTAATTTGTTCGCAGGAAAAAATATTGTTGCCTGTATGTAACTCAGCGTATGAAAAAAAAGACAATATTTTCCCTTTGTGCCCGTTTGCTAGTACAGTCTGTTTTGTTTGTCATTCTTTTTCGTGTTTCGTCTTCCGTGACTTTCACAGGCTTGCTTACCGAAGGAAGCCAGCCGGTTTCCTTGATAGGTGAAGGAAAAACAAAAACTGAGGATATTACCTGGCCGCCCGGGGATACGAATTTTTAATTTTATTTTTCTCAATGCGTGAGCTGGCGTAATTCTGCGAATCCTGCAATGTGAATAGAGAAGTTAAGCTTGACGTTTACGGCCAACGGCAAACGGGAAACAGCAGGCTCCTGTTTATCATAAAAGCGAGAAAATTCTCTCATTTTAACTTGTCTCGTTCCTTTGAGAAGTTGCTTGATATCTGGAGCGAACAGGACAGAAATGAGCTAATATCAAGCCGGGTTCTTACATTTTTGGCAAAACCCTAACTAATTTCACTCCGACGTTTGCCTTTTGGCGTAAATGCCATGCTTAACCTCTCTATTGGCTCTGCAAGCGGGCGGAATCCGACGCCTGGTTGCGTTAGAGATTGAGATTGAGATTGAGATTGAGATTGAGATTGACCTTAAATTTCCATTTTTTTGACCCTGTTTCAAAACAAATTTTTATTAGACAAGAGGCGTGGAAATACAATTCAAATATATATATTTTTTCTTTGAAATGGTCAGTTTCTAGTAAGCCGCCTACAGCATTCGCTATCAAGCGCCGTGCGAGTCTGAACAATTTAAAAAGCGATTTCAGGGGTCTTTCTGCATGTACCGGAAAGCATTGTGTTTTTGGTCACTTGGGGTTAGTCTTTATTTGGAGGTGTGTTGTTTTCTGTCTTTTGTTTCTATTGTTTTACGTAATTTCTGCTCCGGTACCCGCAAAAGCTGCCGATTTCAGAGAGAGAGAGAGTTGTCAGACATTATTATGATAGGAAGGTGGGAAGAATCAAAGGAATTTACACAGGTACATGTTGGTAAAACCCTTTGGTTCTGTGCCATGGGGCACTTACAAAATGTGTTACCAGAAGTTACCAGAAGTTAAATTGGAGGAAAGGTAGCCTACGAAGGCAACAAATAAATATAGCAAGGAATACTTAGACCTATGTTCATAAGGCACATGTATTTTAAGTGGAGCAGGAAAATATATTAGAGTGCCTGTTTGATTACATGTACTTGTCCTGGTAGGTTCATTGTTACTTTAGTTATCAAAAACATATAACCCATAAAGCACCACATGTCCTCTAGAAGCAGATACAGAGATGCCAACCTCTGGATTTATCTAAAATCTGGAGACTTTTTTTCGTCTGGACCCCCAACCCTCAACCTATGATAAACCTGCCCACTCTCCCCCTCCTCCAAAAGAAAAAAACATGCACACGCACCCCCTGTAGACCAGCAGCTCCTTCTGAATAAAAGGAAAATCTTCCACCGTTGTGAATTTTACAATTACTCACGAGTTGGCATTGGCTTCAGCGAGAAATTTTCAGGAAAACAGGAAACTTGTGTCGAATTTCAAGTTTTTTGTTTACATGGAGATCTAATAGAACAATTGGTTTTGTGGCCTTGATAACAAACGAAGATAAAGAAAGCAATTTTGTTTAGTTTCTGTCCGTGTGTTTTTGAAACTCAGAGATGAAGAAATGCATTAAACAAGTTTTTAAAAATCTGAATTCTTTTAACTTGGGGATATGATTTGAGCCTACATTAACTGGTCAAAATCCTTAAACGGTTCAAAGTCATATTTATGCAGGAGATTTGATGACCTATTCCGGAGACCGGGGGACACGTTCCATATCTGGGAGAGTTGGCATATAAGTGCAGATGTTGTTTTACCATGTCACACACTCCTTGATGTGCCAGGGCTCATCACATTGGCCTCATTTATTAATCACTCACTGAAAAACTATGTCCCCATTAACCATAGTTAATAAGAGGGGACTGGTTTGGAAGCTCGGCAAACATCAAAGGAGCAAACAAAGATGCCAAGATTTAGGTTGGAAAGTCCATGACCGTGCACAATCTTTTGTTTTGCGCTCATACACTACTGCATGAATTACGTAACCAACACGTTTCTATTGGTTAGTTCCTCAGTACGGAGTAAACAACTATTGTGTTTTGTGCACGGTCAAGGCCAAAAAAGAGAACAAAAACCTACAACAAAGAAATTTGTCGAGTTTCAAAACCATTCCCCTCTAAAGCTATGCATTAACTCACAGTTTATTTACTAACGTTTCCATTGCATACCTGCTCTATAATTTATATTATTATATACTCAATAAAATATCTTCTTTCTGATTGGCCAATGGCAAATGCATAAATAGGTTATAGAGTGCAATACGTAAGTTGCTATGGAAACACTGGGGAAGCGCCAAATTTGAACTCCAAAGTGAAAAAAAAATGGCTGACAGTCGGTTTGCTTTGTCAAACCTAAACATCGTTGAGCAACTTAAAGAAAATGCGAAAAACAAAAACAAGTTGAAAGGTACACAGACCTGTTTGAATGTCTGGCAAACATGGGCGACTGAAAGAAAACTAAACCCAAAACTGGAAGAATACGAGCACGAACAAAGTAGCGCGTTTGAGTAATTTTGTTGAGAATATAATAAATAAAAAATTGTATTAACCTTCTCGTGCATTTCGTGATTTATGGTCACTCACTTTTTTTTAATTTGCATTATTTTTGCATGTGGACACGTCAGAGAAACATAAGGGGATCAAAAGTTACTTTAACAAAATTAACCCTTTATAGCATTTACTCTGTCTAATGCCAGATGATTTTAATCGTCAATTGCCCAGGGCACTTTACATACATGTAGGTGTGAGTGGAATACATGTAACAACCTCCAGGTCCATTTAAAAACTGCATGTACAGTATGTCCTCTGTATTGTCTATATTCATTTCATGTTTTATACCTAAAGAATGTCTGGCAAATTGTTGAATTGACAGAAATGGTCCTGTGGCTGGATTTGGAAACAAGTGTCCTTAAAGTTTTTCCTCTCTTTGCAAGGTGATAATGATTTATTATTGTTATACTGCAGCTCTAAAGAAAAGGAAATTAAGGGAGTTCTTTTGATAGTCAACAGCTGAGTAAAATGTTTGCTTTGTTTCAAGGACAAAAATTTTCATAAGGTAAGTGCATCATCTGTGAAAGAGAATGCTACTGTGGAGAAAACTGTGTAGGTGAAACAATGTGCAAGTACGTAATTGAACACCCGAATGCCTACTATGACTCAGACGTGTTTCTCCATCAATGACAAATCATATCCAAAAAGAGGTCAAAACAAAATGTATTATATTATTTTTCTTGATTTTCTTATTCTTGGGGACGTTATGTATAATGTTATTATTATTACTTTCCTTGGGTGTGTTTTTTTTTGTTCATGGAACTTCTCATGGTAGAGAGACTCTTCAGAGAAAGTACCCAAAGTAGGATTTAAACTCAGTATCTCCTCATTCAGAGGCGCTCGTTGAGCACTGGATCACAAAATGCTACGTGACAGACTAGGGGGGTTAATATTTATTTTAAGAAATGAGTGCGTGACTGGTAATATTCTCCCGGTATTGTTGAGAAAAAGTAGGAACTTGTGGAACATCCATTAACTGGTTTGGATTGGAGCAGAAACCCATATGATAAGGGTTGAAACGTGTAATGGCCCCTTGTGCTCTGGGAAACAAGCTAATGAATATTCAGTTTGCTAAGTACGATATTTGGAACAACAAGAGCGAGGGGTTTCCAAAAATGGTACTTAGCACCACAAAGGACCACAAACTTTGTCCTCAATACTATTAATCTGAAGAGTGATGGCAGAGTGGTCAGATTTGATGAAGGTATAATGTCAGTTTCTTCAATAAAATCCTGCAGCCAATCACCAGTCAACCAATAGTCAACGTCGTTGGATAAAATGTTTAATTTGTCTCCAAGAAAACTTTCTCTTTTCGGGATTTCTTATTCGCCAAATATCGAGATCGTATGCTAACTTAATATCTGTGATATTCTTTACCGAATCCTTTTTTTTCCTTACGTCCGCCTTTACTATCCATTTCTGCATCTAAATGAGCATTAAATTAAAGTCGCCGCCAATAATCAGCTGACCACTAGGAACACTGTCTGCTTCGTCCAGTGTCAATAATACCCGTGAAAAGAAAGAACATATCTGGTGTTTTATTTGGGGAGTAAATGTTTAGCAATAAAAAAAGGAGTCTTGAATCAGCCCGTCTATAAGAACGCAGCGACTGTCAGAATCTGACTTGACGTGTTTCAATTCAAATTGTAATTTATCACTCATTAAAATTAAAACCCCTCTACTGTGGTTGGTACCGTGAGAATAGAACATATTCCCAGACTATTGAAAACGCCATTTTTCGACAATATCAGGTGTACTATAAGTCTCCTGTAAAAAGACAATATCGGCATTCTGTTTTTTTATCCAACTAAAAATTGCTTCTTTTTTTGCGAAGTCACGAATCCCCCGAGCATTTGGAGACATAAGTTTAAAATTTACGTTATCAACCGGAGGTTTATCCATAGCTAAGTTGAAGGATGTAACTAATTGGAAAGCGCTCCCTTGGTATTTGGGCTGAAGATGTCAGCCCTTGAAAGGATATGTTAATGAGCCATCTAGAGGAAAGAAAAACAAAAACAAAAAGGGAACTATTGAAACGTAAAAACTTCTTTACACTAAAAGAATTCACTACAAATGCTAACAAAAACCGAAGAGAAACTGCGCCAGCACAAAACCAGCCCAAGAATTAACAATTATTGAATGAGGTTGAGCATGTTAGCGATAATTATCAAGGCCAAAGTTTGTGTTATCTGCTGAGGCCGAAGGCTGAGACGGATAACACAAACTGAGGCCTTGATAATTATGGCTAACATGCGAAAACCGAATTCAATAATTGCTTTATTATTCATATTCCTGAGCTGAGCTCCGCCATGACAAAACTGATCGAACTGCTGGTTAGTGTGTTAGGTGACGTCACTTCTGCATGCATAAAACTATTGTCTGTAGGTATGACGTCAATTCTACATATATAAAATCTATTGTCTGTAGGTATGACGTAAGAGAAACAGAGCAAGCAAGAATTCGCTGCGTGCTTATAGCCAATCAAAATCGAGCTTGTGACACCAATGTATAATAATCTAACTTAAACGGCATGGCAATCAGCCCTAAAAGGTCTTCACCGGTCTCAAGAGAGCTTCCAACTCGTGTACCATTATTTTTCTTTTGAATCAAAACAGACAAAGCCTAATAGGTGAGAAGTTTACGAGGGCAAAACAAAGAAACAGGACCGAAAAAATTGAAAATGAACAAAAATAGGCATCAATCAACATCAACATCGTCCCAATTTACATTGAAACGAATTTACCGTTCATCTACAACTTATCCGGATTCCCGTAACTTCGGCCGGTGTTAAACCACTGCAAACTTGTATCCATTTGATCAATTCTTTCCTTTGTCTTGCCCGCGTCGCGACGCAAATACGCACGTGCGTACTTGAAGTGACCAGAAAATTTTGAAATTTTAAGCAATTGTTTCTATTTTTAACATTTTACTTGTACGCAACCAAGATTTCCTTATGAAAACACCACTTTGATTAAATTCTAAAAACTAAAACAAAAGCTATACCATGTTCTCACTTAGTTTTGCATTGACTTTTTTTACACTAAACAATGCAGTGTTGTTTGGTCAGCGGGCAACAAAAAGGCGAAGTTGCAAAGGAGCGACGTTCCGAGAACGTTGACAATTCCAGTCACGCTAGCACAACCAAAACAATGTTTTGTTTGCCCCAAGTTTGCTCAAAATAAGGGCAAGACGCTTTGTTATTTCCTTGTATTAACACAACTATTTCGAACAAGAAATAAAGAACGCAGTATTTTTCGCTTAGTTTACTTAGGTTTCTAGATCACATGTACTTGTGCGTACTTGAAAAAATGACCACGCTACGCGCCTGGTCGCCCTTTAATTTACTAACTTCCCTCTCAACACTGCTCATTTTTTGGCGTAGTTCATTCAGAGTGGCTTCGATAGCATCGAGCTTGCCAAGCTTGGCTAATATTTCGTCCAACCAAAGCCATATCTAACGCAACGGAGCCTTCGTCCGCTCCTCCTGGTTCTTCCACAAGTACTTCTATTTGCTCGTCCTGGGTCTCGGGGTCAATCGTTTCCTGGGAACGTTTATCTAAAGGTGACTTGGACTCTGACGAACTTGAAGCGCTTCTTGGTTTTGATTTTCGCTTTCCGGACGAATAAAAGTCACCCATAGGCGAAGTCTATTTCATTTTACAGAGAACGAGCGGAGCTCTCGCAGTCTCGTCTAAGCTTCACTTATGCTAGCCCCAGTCCCCCCATTCTAGTTTGTGATAGCTATGTGGGATATCAAGTTTTATTAAAAACTGAACAACGGATATCACATTTCCAGCATTTTCATTGGCTCGCCGGACACAGGTTATCAGCTCATATACCTGCACTACCAAATATGGTCAATGAACACAGCAGCAAATACACAGTTTTGCGGCTCCGAGAAAAAATGGCCGACAAAAGAGAAAAAATTCAACATAAAAGAGTTGTGATGTTGGGGTTTTTAATAAAACAATTATTCTACTCGGGCTTGCTGGATATGAAATGATCATAACCAACTCGGCGCTACGCGCCTCGTTGGTTATATATATCATTTCATATCCAGCGCGCCCTCGTAGAATAATTGTTAAATAGCTCATTTTCTTCGTGTTCGGAATCTATTGTTTCCTTCATCTCTTCCTTTTTCTTCGTTCTCAAGTAAATTACTTTCGGTGGAAGTTTCGCTCTATCAGCAGCAACTGCTAAGAGGACCATGGAGTTTGGTTTTTCGGTGCTGCAGGATTTCACAGAAACTGTTTGGCTGCTATTCAATTTGAGAGTTCGGCAGGACAGCATCTCAAACCACATACATGTGAGGGTGTTATCCATATTGAAAGTCCTTGACAAATGGTATCCATGCAATTGAATGAACGCTAACACTTTACTTTAAGAAGTTATTTCCCATTGAATAGTCGTTTTCTTGCTGCATTGCTTATGTCCTTTTTTGGAACTTTGATTATACTTCGCAGACGTATTGAACATAGTTTTAGGGACTTTAAGAGAGTACACGACGGTAGACTGGGACGGTTAGATGAGTGTCATGTCACGCAAAATCCCCGTGACCTTTGACCGTCGTGCTTCTAAGGACGGTATGTCTTCGCCAGGTTTCTCGTCGCGGAATCTACGGTGAAAACGGTAGGAATTGATCCATAATTATTCGCACTATTTTAGTCTTTTCCTTTATTATGCATTGAAAACTGATCACTCAATGGGTTAGATGTGCATTTGGGTGTGTTTGTCTTGATTTATCCATCGCTGAAATGAAAAAATCTAGCGAAAATTCTGAGTTCATTCAAAGACATCACTCGGCCACATCGTGGCTCAAGCCAAAACTTGTTGTTTCTCAATGTAGCGTTATCCATAATCCACCATGACACAGGAGGAAAGCAGAAAAGAAAGGTAAAAAAGATAATTGTAGCCGCATTTTTTGTTTATGAACCAATTCCCCTTAGCGGATTTACACTCGCTAGAATCCAAGGAATCTAAACAAAATGGTTCAAATATTTCCAAGTAAGGATAAACAGGATTCACTGATTCGTATTCATGGTATAAAATAAGAAATTCCTCCTCGCTAATTGAACCTTCTGCAAAAGAAATTACAAGAGAATTTCTCGCCTCTTCAAAAGACATGTTTATTCCACCGTCGTACGGTCGTGTTGGCCGAATCTTCAGTTAAGAGTTTTCGCGCCTTTCTACCGTACTCGTCCGAAGTCTCCGGTATACGCATCCAACCGTCCCAGCCTACCGTTGTCCACTATCCTAAAGTCCCTAATGACGGTGCTGTGTCCAGGCCTCTTATGTCATTTATTTTTGTCATTATTCTCGTCTATTGATATCTTACGGCCATGAGGTTGAAAGTAAAGGGAAAATTGGTATATTTTCTGTTTTCATCTGTTTCCTTAAGTTTTCAAAGATTCCACGGTAATAGACCAATTTCGATATATTAAAATTCAGTCCGAAAGAAAGGCATCATCTTGAGGCTCTGGGGAATTAACTCATACAAATCCTTATATTTATTCCCCAGAGCCTCGAGATGATGCCTTTTGTTTCGGACTGAATTTTAATATATCGAAATTGGTCTATTTGAAGTGACAAAAAACCAAAGCGGAAGTCACCATCAAAGGTCTTATTTGCATCTATTATGGTTAAGATAATGGACAAAATTGAACACTTATGTCCAGAAGTGAACCTAATGAGATGCATGCCCAGTACTGAACACTAAGTGTCCGTTTGAGTCTATGCCTTTGCTACCTATTTCCAACAATAAGGTAAGGGTCAGAGCTAGTGTTATTTTCAGCTTACAGTAAATGCAGCTGTTTATACATGTACTTACTCGAGGAGTAGCATTTGGGTGACACTTAGTGATGTTAAATGTCTGTACTCTGAGACACAAGTGGTGTCGAGTTCTGAGAGAACAGCAAGAGGGCACTTCGTGATGTCTGGTACATAGCTACGCCATGCTGAGGAGGCCGCAACAGCTGTCCATGGCTGCTAATTGGGTAAAATAGTTGTTCTCATGCGTGATGTGTTGGCCACACCGGGTTGGTGTTAGCGTGTGTCACCTTGCTTTTTTGTTTTATTGAATTACGGGCATTTCTCGACATATGAATCGAAAGTAGCATCTCTGAAAGGTGATGTTTCTGTCAGTTAATCGCATCTAAGTTCAAATATGTTGATAGATCTCTCCTGAAAAAAAATAACTGTACACATGTATATTATTCTTCTGGCAGAGATTCATCGTGCTTCTTTAGAAGAAGAGGCTTCATCAATGACAACCAGTCAATTGGCAACTACTGTTGATACACAAGGGAGAAATTTGTGTGGAGGTACCTGTATTACGCTTTTTTATGTTAATGATAGGCAATTAAGTAAAAAAAAGATATTTGTCTGTTAAGTCATTTTATACTGGGATATCCATAATGCATTTAAATTGCAATCACCATGCATCAATACTCCAGCGAATACCAAACTATAAGCCTGGTTTTCACTAGCGACACAAGCACAAGCATAAGTAGCTTATGCTAGTGAAAATGAACGTCAACATAAGCATCAAAATCAACCATGGCATCCGCCATTTTGTTAAGATGGTCAGACGCGGGGAATCTCGAACGAGTGCTTTAATTGGCCAGACGTAGCAATTTCCTTGTGCTTATGTGCGTTTCATTTTAACGTGACGCAAACGAATGCAAGAATAAGCGCCAGCACAAGGAAAAGTGAAACAAATTGATCCTTGAGCTTATGCTTGCATCAACCCCGTTTTCACGGTGAAATAAGTTTTTCACTATCTGAATGTTTTAAGGTTAGATTAAAGCGATATATTGTTAATATATATGTATCGTTGATATACCAGAAGTACAATGTTTTATCAACTGAAGACTAGACTAGGCATTTGTTACTATGTAGTTTTGTACTATACACGATGGAAAGGAATTAAACCAGCGTTGCTGAATTGGATTGCCTGTATAAACATCGCAAATAAATAAATAAATAAGGAAAGGAAAGGAAAGGAACTTTATTTAAGTGTCTCGTCATTCTAGCGTTGCACTACTAATTGGGGACATTGTAAACTGAAATTAACAATTAACGCAAATGAAGTCAAATGTTTGTTTTTGTGGAGAGGGGAAACCGGAGTACCCGGAGAAAACCTCTTGGTGCAGAGTGGAGAACCAACAAACTCAACCCACATATGACGCCGAGTCTGGGAATCCAACCCGGGCCACATTGGTGGGAGGCGTCAGTGCTCTCACCACTGTGCTATCCCTGCACTCTTCAGATAAAATAGCTAAATGGTACAACCCTGGACAAAAGTCTTGGGACACTTGAGCTAAAATGGTTTAAAATAAAGACCATCTATCATGCAGTCCCTGCCCCCTTTCAATGTTGATTGGAATCCGAGAAACATTCAGAAATGCTGCACTTTGTTTCAACATTGCTTGGGGAAGGGAGGGGGGGGGGGTGTAATGAGGGGAATTATAAATTATCAGGTAAACCTTGAATGAAAGCAATGTTTGCGCTCATTGTTAAAAGTGTCCCAAGACATTTTATTCAGGATTGTAGATTACAAAAGTACGCTGATTATAACTAAAATTTTAAAATGCGTTTACAATGGATACAACGCTGTTTCTATAGATTCTATTGTGTAACAAAAGAGGACTTGAAATTTACTAGTGAGTCTACACGAGGATACAAGCTCGTTGCGGTTGTTAAGAGTGGGTAGAAGGTGCTTACAGACTATGAAATCTTTCTCCCTGAGCCATAAATTACAAGGTTTGGAAGATGGGTTGTACACGATAGCATGCTAAAAAGACAGCAACATTGACTTCCAAACCACCTGGAAAATTTTGAAGCAGGCTATTGCGTAGAACCCATCTTCCAAACGGTGTAATTTATGTCTGTGGGAGAAATATTTCATAGTCTGTAAGCCCCTTCTAGCCAGTCTTAACAACCGCAACGAGCTTGCACTGTATCCTCATGTAGACACGCTAGTAAATTTCTGTTGAAACATTTTAAGTCCTCTTTTGTTACACAATAGAATTTATAGAAACAGCGTTGTATTCGTAGTAACTGCATTTTAAAATTTCAGATATAATCAGAGTACTTTTGTAATCTACTATTAGTCTATTTTATCTAAAGAGTGCTACACTATCGCATAGTACATAAGTATGTAGTAACAAAATGCCTAGCCAAGTCTTCAGTTGATAAAACATTGTACTTCTGGTATTCTCGCTTTAGTCCTTCTGTCGAGCACTCTGACAGCATTTCTGCAGTAATGTAAACAATCTTCGCACTGGTAAGTCGTAGCAATAAATTGGATTAACCAGGAACTTAAAGAAACATTATAGTGACAAAACAGATCTTTTTTTGACGTTAAAAACTTGTCTACCTATTAATCATTTGTCAGAAAGAAAAAATTCCTCACGTATTACATTTCAACCCACGTATGCAAATTTGTTTAGCTCGAATATTACACAACATGATGAATTCACAGAGGCCGGAAAATTTTACAAAAGCCTTTTCCAGCGAAAATTTTATTTAAACAAACAACATATTTGCTATTAGAGGCAAAAAACTTTTCTTATTTCATTGGGTGTGTGTAGACATGAATCCCAACCCGGAGAATTTTCCATTTGGTTTCAGTGTTGTACATAACAGCACACTTGGTAAAATATTAGGAATACAGCTTACTTTGAATACGGCTTGACGGGCGAAAGATTGTTGTCGAAGTCCATTACTTATCGCTTTTGGGATTTCAGAGATCTATTTTTGACCGCCTGTCTTGTTTATCCAATTGTCGTTCCATTCTTGAGCTTCATAACAGTATATTTTGTCGAAAAACCCACCTAAATGCCATTTGCGTTTCCATGATTTCGACGCCATTGCAGGTTAGTTAAATATTCTGTGTCAACCAGAGAAATCCGCGCATTTCCACTACCCCCTCAAACCTAACAAAATACGCGCAGAAGACTCAATGCACAAAGACACCACTTAGCAGGGGAGTGACGGTAAAGACTTTTACCGACACTGGAAAAAAATGTAAAACAACTAAATTCCACCTATTTTGCGACTTTGATCGCCATACTTGCAACCCAATAACTAGTTTCCAGACAGTTTCTCCGTCAATTTAGTAATGCATAGTATTGGGGTGGTGTACAGTAAACAGTCAAAATTTTGGCTTTTTACGGCTGGTGGTTCATACCATCGCGTTCATGGTTACTGTGAGTAGTACAGCACTAGGGGGTTTTGGCGCAAAATTCAAATTTCTGATTCAAATTTTGGGATCAACTTTTTGGGTTTATTTTACTACGTAAAATCAACAATGGGACGGTGAATTTTTATTTAACTTGTTAAATAAAAAGAGGGTGGGGTCGAAGAGGGCACCTTCTTTATAATAAAGCGAAGATTTATTGTAACCGTTTTTGAATCTATTTATTGGAAACCAAAATGTATGCACAATTTTTTTAAATAATGTAAAACATTAACAGAAAACAAAAACAATCATCAGCTTATAGCATCCAATGAATGAAGGGGTAGTTTCTAAAGAAACTGTGATGCTGCGTCGGTGGGGAAGTAGTATACAAAAATTTGGTTTTATCAACGGAGTTGATAATGTAAATTGGCCACCGTATAGAGATTCTAAAAGCTGACGTTTCGAGCGTTAGCCCTTCGTCAGAGCGAATCGAGGGATTATGGGTTACGTGTAGTTTTTATAGTAGAGTAGGAGCTACGCTATTGGTGGTAACATGGCAACGTGAAAAATAGGAATATATTAGTTAAATGAAAAGCCTTCGTTAATACCGTGAGGATTAAGGGTGCCGATTTGAAAGATGAATTTTTGTTCCAGATTCTTGCGGCTTTCCGTCGTACCTAGATGTAGGGAAAGGCCGCAGATAGCCATGTGTTTTTTGGAGTGGTTAGGCAGATTAAAATGGCGAGCGACTGGCTTAGATGCATCCCTGTCATTCTTCTCAACATCGCGAAGGTGTTCGCGGAATCGGTCACCTAGTCGTCTACCTGTCTCACCGATGTATAATTTATTGCATAACGTTACAGGTTATGCAATAAATGACATTTGCGGAGGTACATGTGAAACGATCGGTGATCTTAACAGATCGCTTAGGTCCCGATATCTTGCTAGTGTTAACAATGAAAAGACAAGTTTTGCATCCTGAGCGCGCGCATTTGAAAGTGCCGGGTTGCTCGTTAGTTTTGAGCGCGCTTCTAACTAAAAAGTTGCCTACGTTTTTGTCGCGTTTGAATGAAATAAGTGGAGGTTGCGAAAAGATTCTACCAGTCTCGGGATCATTTTGGAGTAATTTAAAATTACTAAGAATGATGCTTTTGACTGCGTGATTATGAGGATGGAAAGTGAGGGTGAATGGAATTCTGTCATTCTTATCTTTTTGTGACGTTTGTAGTGATGACTGTCGATCAAATTGTTGGGCGCGATGATGGCCTGCTTTGACCACAGAGACAGGATAGCCACGTTTTTCGAAGAACTGGCACATCTCCTCTGATTTGCTGGAAAAATCGGAGTCATCACTACATAGACGTCGAAGTCTAAGAAATTGAGAATAAGGAATGGAGTTCTTGACATGTGATGGATGTGACGATGAATACAACAAATAACTGTGTGAATCAGTAGGTTTGTAGTGCACACTAGTACATAGCACGTTGCCTCTAATAGAAACTTTGATATCTAGGAAAGCCAATGAAGTTTCCGAAATTTCCCAGGTATATTTAAGAGCCGGATGAAAAGAGTTGACGGAGGTTATAAATTGATCGAGTTCTTCTCTGCTGGATGAAATAGCGCCGATGCAGTCGTCGATGTAGCGGCCGTAGAGTTCAGGTTTGGGGCCGTTGTACTGATTAAAAAATTGGTGTTCAACATATCCTACAAAAAGATTGGCATAGCTAGGTCCCATTCTTGTACCCATCGCTACACCATTAATTTGTTTGTAATAGTTGCCGGCGAATGAAAAACAGTTAAGCGTTAAAACTAGTTCGGCAAGGCGGAGGAGCGTTTCCGTGCTAGGTTCTTTGACAGTGCGTTGATCGAAAAAGTGTTTAAGTGCTTGAAGACCTTCGCTATTAGGAATGACTGTGTATAGAGATGTAATGTCCATGGTGAAAATAAGGTTGTCTTGGCCGGAGAAATTGAAATCGCGGAAAATTTGCAGTGCGTGTGTACTGTCTTTAATGTATGATGCCAAAGATTTGACGATAGGCGTCATAATCCTAAGTAGCTAGAAATGAGTTCGGTAGGGCAACTACAGGCAGAAACGATAGGGCGACCTGGGTTGTTGGGTTTGTGAATTTTAGGCAAGAAGTAAATGCACGAAGTTCTAGGGGTGTTGATGATGAGATATCGGGACCTAAGCGATCTGTTAAGATCACCGATCGTTTCACATGTGCCTCTGCAAATGTCATTTATTGCATAACCTGTACGTTATGCAATAAATTATACATTGGTGAGACAGGTAGACGACTAGGTGACCGTTTCCGCGAACACCTTCGCGATATTGAGAAGAATGACAAGGATGCATCTAAGCCAGTCGCTCGCCATTTTAATCTGCCTAACCACTCCAAAAAACACATGGCTATCTGCGGCCTTTCCCTACATCTAGGTACGACGGAAAGCCGCAAGAATCTGGAACAAAAATTCATCTTTCAAATCGGCACCCTTAATCCTCACGGTATTAACGAAGGCTTTTCATTTAACTAATATATTCCTATTTTTCACGTTGCCATGTTACCACCAATAGCGTAGCTCCTACTCTACTATAAAAACTGCACGTAGCCCATAATCCCTCGATTCGCTCTGACGAAGGGCTAACGCTCGAAACGTCAGCTTTTAGAATCTCTATACGGTGACCAATTTACATTATCAACTCCGTTGATAAAACCAAATTTTTTTATACTACTTCCCCACCGACGCAGCACCACAGTTTCTTTAGAAACTACCCCTTCATTCATTTAGAATAATATAACATAACAATATAATGAAATCACACGAATTCAAAAGATTTTACAATCCAAGACTTGGTAGATTTGTATTTCAACAGAAAGGGTCTGGTATTATTGTAGCTAATATATGCAAGCCAATGAAAAGTATTGCATAAGCTGTTTTCAAAAAAATTGCTAAACCTATGAGCAAAAAAGCACTTGAATCCAGAGTACAGTGCCGCTCGGAGATAAGCGAACAACGCAGACGCAAAATAAACGCACGCAATACACGTACACGCGTTTTTTTTGACGCGTCTAAAATTGCGTATCGTATACACGTTTGTGCTTTTGTTATTCATAACCGTAATTTTGCTTTTCCTGTTATTGTTTACGAAGACAAAAGAATAAATTGCGTGACTGCCGACAAGTCGAAACTTTACATTTGCATGTATGTCGCTTTGATTACTAATCAATTTCGATCCGCAAATGCCGCCGATGAAAACATCCACAGGGCATTATTTCGAAGTTTAATACCCTTTAAATGCAACAAAGGCCTCGAAAGACGAGCGAAATTAAATCAGCAAATTATGCCCCGAAAAACTGAAGCCATGATTTTTGTCAGAGTTAACTGAATAGAGTGTAATGTGAAGTGCTAGATTCACATTACACTCTATTCACATTACACAGGTTCACATTACACTCTATTCAGTTAACTCTGTTTAAAATATAAGTGCTACACGGCCAACGTTTGTATAAACGTAACCTCTCCATGATTTTTGTCAGTTTGCCCTCCTCTACTCCACCCTCTTTTTATTTAACAAGTTAAATAAAAATTCACCCTCCCATTGTTTATTTTACTTTGTAAAATAGCCCAAAAAGTTGTTCCCAAAATTTGAATCAGAAATTTGAATTTTACGCTGGAACCCCCAAGTACTATACTACTGCTGTGAACACTAGACATGTTATGGAATGTGTTGTAAGGAAAAAGCCAATCAGGTGCGAGAAATCTAAACTGCAATGAGCAACAGTTTCTAATTTTTGAGGTTTACTAGCATATCCTGAAGTTAACTGCAGTGCCTTTTTTTTTTTACCGGAAAACCCAAATCCAAACCGCATGGTTTGGTGAAAAATTAAAAAATGGATTAGGAATACATAATATCCGCATGCTGGGTGGATTATTCAAATCAAATCCAAATCCGAAATTTTGAGATTCTTTTTACGGGAAAGGGTTTAAAAAGGTTCACTTGAAAAGAGGTCTCTCTTTGATGTTTGGCGAGTTTAAGCATGGGCGTGTTTTAGTGATGCATGGAAACCTGAAGCGAACGTTTTCATTAGGCAGTGGTTTCGCCCTAGTTTTCAAGCAAATCTTCGCTAAAATAGTAAAAACTGGTAGCAATACAAATATGGTAGCGTCAAGGCACGGGAAAATGGAACGATTCACTTCCATTTGCAGTCCGTAATCCAAAACCGCCTGTGCTTATGCTATTAATTTTACTTGTCAGTTCAGCGGTCATTTTAATTCTGCCCTTAATTGGAAAATTTCGCTAGGATTATAATCCTGCATCTTTTGCCCCGCAACATAGCAATCCCCGGGTGCAAAGAATTAAGCAAAAATAAATATTGGTTGCATGCAAAGCAGTCCCGATTTCAAGATGGTTCAAACCTGCAACATGGTATCGTGTAATGGACCTTTCAACGATTGTAAAGTTAAGTACTTTTGAGGTTCCATATTGTCAAATTTGCAACAGATACTTATAAAACGTAACGGGTATGCGAAGTTAGGTATAAGTAATCGGTCTGTGGAGATGACTTTTGTGTTCAAATGAAGAAATTTGAATGTTCCTTGACATCGTCGAAAAAGTCCATTGTGGCAGCGTATATCTGCCGCGCACTGAGCTGTGAATAAAAAACACTTTTTCGGATTTTGAGGTTTTTTGGTAGAGAAGAATCCAAATTATCTAAGATCTCAAATCCGTTTTTGGGTTGTCCACAAAAAAAACGCAGTAGTCTATTTGTATGCGTGCGCAGTTCCGAGTTGGACAGTAACAGAAATCGTATAAATATATTTTCATCGTGTGAGTAGTAGAGTACTTTCACTGGAGCTTAAACTGGGTAAAGTCGCTTTGTTTTAGGTGGTGAAAACCATTTTCAACATTTTCAAAGAGACATGGCTAAACAAGCCTTTTTCACGTTACGGCAATGTTATGGTACCATGTAAAACACCAATTACTGCTGAGCTCATTATTGTGCCCCAATAGGTTACCATAGCAAAAGGAAATCCATCTAAAACACCCTATATTTTGTCTTAAGTTGCCTGTATCTCCAAAACGAACGCAGTGATCGCCATTTTTAATTGCCGGAAAGTGATACGTGATCGTCTGGCCAAGATGAAACTATCTGCAAAGTTTAAAAACTTCTGTGTAGCGTATTCTGGGCCACCCTAAATTTTCCAATTGTTAAGTCTCTTGAAAGTGATTGGACTGGTTTGAGCAACCTCAAAGGGCACCTAATCTTAAAAAGTTACTTTTCCAAACGTTAAATTTCAAGACCACAAAATGCTTAAATGTTGCTTTTTTATTGAAATTCCACTTAAATTAAAAAAAAAACTGAGTTAATACGCCCTAAAACTAGCCGTCAAAATAACTGGCAGTTTGTTAACTTTACGTTACTGTTGTAGCGCATTAAAAGTGAAATCTAGAGAAAAAAAGTCAAAATATATGTTTTGTAGTCCTGAAATAAAACTTTTGCAAAGAACATTTTGGGGCGAGGCGCATTTTAAGTTGGTAGTTCGTCAGCTTGAGAGCTGGTATCAATGGATGTCGACGTTGTCCCTTAACCTACCTTCCCTCCTTCGTGTCAGTGCTC
>JALIRR010008325.1:12500-18760 GCA_023091755.1 Montipora sp. Colony 1 RG-2022
ACAATGGACCCAAAATAGTCCCTTGAGGGACGCCGCAACTTAGTGAGCAAGTTTTAGAAAGTGATCCATTAATGGAAAACTTTTGAGTGCGGTTGTCTAAATAGGACCTAAACCAGTTGTAAGAAATGCCATGTATGCCGTAATTACTTAATTTAGATAAAAGGATCTCGTGATTAACCGTATCAAAAGCTTTTTTTAGGTCTTGGAAAACAACAGCGTTTATTTTTCCTCGGTCAATGTTGTAAGCCCAAGTATCCGTAGCCCCAAGTAGAGCAGTAACGGTGGAATGAATAGAGCGAAAACCAGATTGGAATTTACATATTACGTTATGCTTTGTTAGGTACGCATATAATTGGTTGTAAACTATTCTTTCGAACACTTTGCTATAACCGGGATAACGGAAATTGGGCGGTAATTGTTTAGGTCATCGCGTTCCCCTTGTTTGAATAGTGGAGTGACCCGTGCACACTTCCAGTCGTCTGGGAACACACCTACATTTAATGACTGATTGAAAATACAGCACAGCGGTTTGCAAATAAGATCCGCGCATTCACGAATAAGTCAAGAAGAAATTTTGTCAAGGCCGACTGCCTTTGATTTTTTCAGTTTATTCAGCAGTGAAAATACTTCATTTGTGGAGGTTGGGCGGAACTGAAACTCCTTATCCGTGCTAGTGAGATAATTCAGATAGCTTTTGCCATCTGAAGAAGGAATATCACTAGCAAGTTTCGGGCCAATGGTAGCAAAATAACGGTTAAATTCGTGCGCTATTTCTGCTGGAGCTGTTACTGATTGCTCATCTACATTCAGTTGTTTCACAGACGTTTCCACGAAATTTCGGGAAGACAGCTCATTGATGATCTGCCAGGTTTTGCGGGAATCACCCTTATGCTCGTTTAGCATATTTTGATAATAAACTTGCTTCGCTAGCCTATAGTCGCACTATTGACTTTGTTCCGCTGTCTTTTAAAGTGAACCCAATCATTAGGATTTTTTGATCTAATTGCTCTGAGTTTCAAAATATCTCGATAGTGCATCTGTTTTTTAAGCTCAGAAGTAATCCATGGGGAACCCCGCGCGCGAACACGAGTGGTTCTCAATGGAGCGTGCTTGTTAACAATAGCCAAAAAGGATTCCTTCCATTCATTCCACATATCATTTGGATTGGAAGAATTGTTTATGTGATCCCAATCTTGAGATGCAACATCGCTACGAAATTTATCACCGTTAAAATTTCGAAAATTCCTATAGGTTATATTAGTGTGACCCTTACTCTGTTCATTAATGGCTAATTTTCGATAGACATAGACCATGCTGTGATCGCTAATGCCAATATGACGCACACCTGAGCATAACACCTTGTTAGGACAGTTTGTAAAAATTAAATCAATCAATGTTGCAGAAGTTTCGGTTATTCTTGTTGGTTCTGTTATGAGTTGTTGAAGACCATAAACATCCGTGATAGTTAATAATTTGCGTGTATCGCTATCAAACTGGGATGCGGCCATATTGCAATTTAAATCCCCTAAAAGGTAGAATTCAGTATTAAGGGAATCCAATTTCCCAATCAACTCTTCAAAAGGTGAAAATATACCAACAAGCGAATTAGGTGGTCCATACCACGTAGCAACAATAAATGATTTAGAACGAGGTTTGCGTATTTCAATACAAATTAAGGTTCTCAAGACTGCCCATGCAAAGATCGTTGCGCACCGAAAAGTTAATTGACTTTTTTACATAAAAGCAAACGCCCCCACCTCCATATGTAGTTCTATCACGTCTAACTATATCATAACCAGAGATACTGACCTCATTATCGGTGATGTATTCATTTAATTTAGTCTCGTTAATTGCGAGAACATCTATATCGTTACTTACGAGAAAGATCTTGAGTTCATCAAGATGAGTGGTCGATTTATTTATATTCAGCCCAATAACTTCGAGCAAACGACCAAAAAATGGAGCAAAGTGTTAAAGATTTCCTTTTCCTTTAAGGGGCTATGTCACGTTATTTTAGGGTGTTTAGGGGAAATCTCTTAGTCAATCACGAGTTTATAACTCGAAAATGGTAATGCGGAATTCCTTTACTGATAAAAGTATCGTTACATCACAAACAAGATGATTCTGAGGAAAAAACTATCTTTATCCAGGCAATTTATCATAAACTTGAAAACGTCGGGCCGACCTTTTTCAAGGAAGGGTTACGTTTTTACAAACGTTGGCCGTGTAGCACTTATATGTGAACAGACTTAACTGATTAGAGTGTAATGTAAAGTTCTATGTTTCTACCCCATATGAACCATGTGAGCGTTAGCCCTACTGATGGAAATGGGCCCACACTTTTTCAAGATTACCAAAATGCAATCCGTTTCAATCTTGTCCATTGTGTCCATCCATGCTTCTCTTTCCATTTTCTGTATTTCTTTTATGTTTTTCAACGGTTCTAAGAGGTTATTGCAATGTTTCATTCTACTCTTTTGGCATTTTGGGTGTCATAAATTATGTCATTATGACATAGTCCCAGCCTTTAAGGTCTGGCGCGATGATTTACACAGCTAATTAATTTCTCATTTTTAAGGAGAGCGATGTTCATCCTTACCCTTGGACTACAAAGAGCTTCAGAAAGGCAACTGTGAACAACTTGCCAACGGAACTTATAACAATTATCGAACAATAAAATGCTTAACCGATGGAACCTATCGTGCACTAAAGGATTGCTTATATTTGTGGTGCTATCGCATCGCGGAATGTTTTCATCAATCACCCAAATGGCGATCGTTTTGCTCTGAGCAGTTTTATTGGTTTCACTCAACTCGATTCGATATCACCGCTACCAAACAAGTCGAGAATGGTACATATGTCAGTAATATCCAAGTAAGGCACTGTGACAAAACGCATCCAAAGTGGGGGAGCGTGCAATACATATTCTCAATCAAGACAACAGGATACCGGTGTCACTCGGAACCGCAAACAAAAAATGGCAAGTACAAACACGGCTCTTATGAAGGTTATTCCAGGGAATATTTTAAGTGGTATACTAGTTACTCTTCATTAGACAAACAAACGAAGTGATCCCTCTAATCAACCTTTCTATCATGCTAAGAAAACCACCGATCTGTGGACCCAAACTACGGACAGAAGTCACTGCCCCGCTCACATTCGTTTAACATTAGGTGCGGTTACAAATACCATGGTAAATGCCATTTCCTACGGTAAATTAACTCGCGGTGCACCCACACTTGTGTTTTAGTATACCGAGTTAACCAGCGGTCACACTTTACGAAGATTACCGAGGTAAAAAGAAATCTCACGCAATTCAGTGGCGGCCCGAATTACAACTTCATCAGTATCGTGATTGGCTCTTGTACCTCGGGCATCAAAACACCCTTCCAACTTACCACGTTAAATGTCATGGGCGCTTCGACTGATCTTTTTTACGTATCCACGGAAATTTACCACGGGAAAATTACCATGGGGAATGTCGGTCACACGCACTAAATGCAGTTTCCCGTGGTAAAAGGGTCATTCACGGTGGTAAAAGTCCCCCGTGTAACCGCACCTATTGTGATGAAATTCCTTTCCCACGGGGCTTAGGTGTACCGGAACAACCGCAACAATGGAAAAATGGGTTTTCAAAATTGAACTCTGTTTTCTCTGGCAATCACAGAAAAACTTCCCAAGAGGAAACCTATGGTGAAGTCTCCTCCTTTCCCGATAATGTCTTGTATAATCTTTCTTCTCAAGTCTTCTCCGAGAGCTTTTCCAAGATCATACTGAGCCTTCCACATGCGTTCAGTCCTGCCATGGCGTCAAACACAATACCTCTCAAGAATCTGAACTATTTACAAGCGAACGTATATTCTCGCCCATTTCTCACATCGGTGGTTTTCGTAGTAACATCAGTCAAAGTGAGCACTTTTGTCGCAACAAAATTGCAAGACAAGTTTCAAGAAAAATTACGGAATATTCCAGACCCTTAAGTTTCGAGTGCTAGCCCTTCATCAGTGAGAATGTGGTTAAGTAACCTTTATCAACTCGTTGAATAGTTAACAAATAGTAAAGGGTTCGGCGGCGTTGCAAGCGGGAGGTTGCTAAGCACATTAGATTCCATCCACTGGGACCACCTGTTAGAGAGAGACTAAGGTTGTCCCAGTTATTGAAACTTAGACTTAAATACTGTTTTTCAGTGCTATTTGAAATGGGTGCTGAGACATCAGCGCTATACGAGACCGGGACGAACTCAGACCGGAGTGAATTTCTACCGGTATGAAATTTTCGCAGCTAGCGCTGTTTACATGAAACCGAGACGAAATGCTTGGTGCCTGGTTTCGGGATGAAATGATATGATTTTTTCTAAAAAAAATATATGGGCTGACCGAAAAGCATACAGGCTTGAAATTTCTGGACCCGGTCTGAGATTTGCTGTCATTTACATGAGACCGGTACGAACTCAGACCGGTGCAATAGTTTCTCGTCTCGGTCCAGCAATCGACCCGAAGTCAGACCGGTGTGAGTTCATTGTCAGGCCGGTCTCATGTAAACGTATAAGAAGAAATGTATGACGGCCGACACGAACTCATGCCGGGTCTGAGTTCGTCCCGGTCTCATGTCAATACCCCCTAAGAAACTTATCCCCTCGTTATAAGTGACTTAAAACAGGTCGAACCTAGAGTCCAAGAGGACATTCCACTGTCTCGTTGTTTGACTCAACATCACACTACATCTTCTATTCCACCTGATTCAGCTCCGTGCTCTGGGAAATGGATAGGTTCTCAGTCAGTGGACTATTGTGACTATTTGGTAAATGGCACAGAAAATCACTGGGTCCGACCTTCTTCCACTACTGGCTGGTGTACATCGTTCTATTCTTGTCTTGGCTCTCAAGAACTAAAAGACAGATGTCTAACTGAATTTAAATCGTTTTACAGACGTTATTTTTTCTCCCATCAAGCATTTAAATTCGAGGTTAGCAGCTATATTCCCAGTGTACGAATACAAGTGCAATATGATTGTGACAATTCTTCCAGATTTAGTTTCAATATCATTCGGTGCGAGTCTGGTGCAAAGAATATCACTTCCGGTAGGTATTCATTTCATTTATTTCTTTATTTTGCTGATTTATTTATTTATTTATTTATTTATTTGTTTATTAACTGACATGTGGAAGACATTTTTTTGCTGGAATACTTTAATACTGAAATAATTTGTTACTGGAAAACATGTATCCGCCAAAATACATAAAAAATGAAAAATAGCTGTAAATGTGTCTACTGGGCTTTGAAGACGTACCATCACCTGAATATTTTCCAAGGAAAGTTATTTTCCTGCATTCCATTTCATTCTATTCCTTAAATCCTCCACGTCTATTGAAATAATAATAATGATAATAATCATCATCATCATCATCGAATGAGAAACGCAAGTGATCTTCGCGCTTATCTGGACAATTTCAGAAATTAGGCTTTTTGTTTAATATGAATATATGATGCAGCAGATAACTTAGTAACCTTTGTGGCCGTCTTAGTTGGTGTTTTTAGAAGAATCCGCCTTACAAGAAGGGGTTTCTCTCTACTAATTAAAACATTCATTAATCAGTAGGTAGTTATGGGGAATAGTGTGTGTGTGGATGGTGAGTTGAGGGAAAATCATAGACAAATGTTATGGTTAGTCTGGAAAATGAGGGGGAGATGTTCACAAAGCAAACTCTCAACCCCAAAATAAGGTTAACAAATGAAACAAACTCTGTGTGAAATTAAAAATTGTAATCTCAGAAACAGTCAGATAGTACATGTACGAAAAACTAAATCACGTAGGAGGGATTAATAAATATTTGACCATGAAAATTATTCGTTCTTAAAAATGGGAATAAGAAAGATGAAAAATCTTTACAATGAAATCTTTGTTCTTAAAAAATATATGGAAAAAACTAAAGAAATCCCATGGAAAATGAAACACCAGTTCCACGAGGCAAATCCAAAGATCCCAAGGATAAAGACAAGCTGACTGCGACACCATTAGGCTCGTAAATGGCTGCGAATCTTCAGGGGTAGAGCGCAACCGAGCAAGGGGGTTTCTAGTCCAGCGCCGGACCTCTACCAGACCCCCTCGTGCCGAGTCAAGAAAGGAAAAAGAGAAGAACAACAAGCTACAACTCTGGACAAAAACTAGCACTAAAAATACCGTGGGTAGACTAACACGACCAAGGCTTTCAAGTCGATTAACTAAAATTATTATAGTTTAAAATAAAGAAAAAAAAAGGA
>JALIRR010008326.1:5000-7500 GCA_023091755.1 Montipora sp. Colony 1 RG-2022
AACCGTTAGTTTCACGGGCAGTGATACAATCTGGCTGCACTGATCAATGTACTCGCTTCAGGGACAACTGAAAAAGTGAGTGCTCGCAGTCTCGTACAACGGTACATGATTACATGGTCTTACATATCTTGCTTACTCCATTTTCGCAATTGGAGCAATTGCTGAATACCCGTCCACAAAGGAGCGTTTACGTTTGCGACGCTAGCCGCAGTGCCGAAGTCAACGAAAGTGGGTTTCGCGCGGTTCACGTCGGATAGAGTGAATTGAGTAGAATGGCTGGTGCCGCAGTGCCTTAGTCGACTTAAGGTTAACTTGAGCTGAGTAGACTGATTAGTGCCGCGGTGCTTGCCTCATGGATTAAAGAACGAGGTATATCCAACAACACGACTGCGGCACTGCGGGGTCCATTTCTTGAGGGCGGGTATTCTGCGTTTTTTTTAGGTAGTATCTGCGGATTTCGCAAAGTGATTTTCTGCTCAATATCTTAATTTAAAGTGACTTCAGTTAAAGCTTACCTGCACGTGCGAGCTGAAGCTTATTGTAGCTTCTGTATCCAGAGAAGAATCCGACACTTTATAACTTCTCAAGTGTGCCTTGGTGTCCTTATCACATTTTGCTATTGTTATGCATTGAACTTTTGATGGATTATCAGAACTTGGGCCACAAGTTCCCCCAACAAACTCAGAATAACCGCAAGAAGCCATTGGTCTGTGTGCTTTGTCCTAATCTCTTGCGTGACAGCTCTGACGACACAATCACGGCACAACTCACGAAGGTCACAAAGCGTTCGACTGGTTCGATGGTCGTTTGAGGGCTTCGAGGAAAATCCAACCATCGTATACTTATATAAAGGGGGATACCCTTCTTTGTTTGTTTCGCAGGTATGTTCAGAAAGTGAATTAAGGAAACTTGTTTGCGTAAAAATATGGAATGGAATAAATATTACTGGTATGCAAATTTTTAGGTCAGTTATTTTAATTACCGGATATGTCACTCTTAAACCAAAGACAGAGTTAAATTTCAATGACACGTTCCATTTTACCTATAGTAGTTCCAGTAAACCTAAAGTCTCGAATTGTTCAGTGAATAAATCGAGATTAGCGTGTGTGATTTCAATATACCTCGCCTTCGCTTAGGTGGTCAAAGGTCGCCTTTTGTTGACAAACAGCATGTTGAAATTGGGCCTCAAAAATCCTCCGTTTCATTTACCCAAAAATTTTATTGAATTTAATTGCAGCAGAAACTTTGCTTATTCCGATGAATATCGTCTCGTTTGAGAAAGCCATGTACCAGGATGCTTTTTTGACAGTCGAATTTCGCACAAATTTGGCACTCTGTAATCAATCTAAAAAAGGTTAAGTTTTAAAATTTGGTCAAAAATTCCAGTTTTGGTATATGGTACCGTTAACAGCGCTAAAGGGTGCATGAATTACTCTAGCTGTGCCATGTTGTTTTGATTTTCAAGTTACTCATTCGTTATTTCAAAAATAGTGATTCAAGCAAGCGACATTTTGGAGTCGTTTTCACTCGCTCACAAGGCCCCATACCGAAAAAGTCGCCGTCCAGGTAAAATAATTATCGAAACAAACTAAAACATATTTTTTTAAAAATGGTTTTGGTAGTCTCTTTATTGTGACAAAGTTTGGCAATTTTCGATTTTTTTATCTTGCACAGTCTTAGGTGAAAATTGCTGAGAGGCGCTCTTAATTGCGATCTGCTTAACAAGTTTGTAACAAATGGAAAGCCACGTTGCTCGAACGGCTGACAATTACTTGTAAAGTTAATCGTTTTCTTCCATCTTTCGGTCGATAAGATCGAAATGACTTTCGCATATCTTTCAAGGCTGGCCGCTAGACGAGCGGCGTCACCGTTAAGACGAGTTTTCCCAAACACATGTAAATTTTCTGCTGATCTTTATAACATCTGTATTAAACAGATTTCGAACAACTTTTAGAAATCTTGGCGTTTGCTGGAAAAAGAAAAACGATCAACGCTTTATGAAAGCGACTTTATTATAATCGAATGTGCCAAACTTCGCAGATTGTAAATATGGCAACTACACATACTAATTATCGCTGCGATTGATGGCAAAAATATGCAGATTTCTTTGATAGCATCTGCTCCAAATAAAAGCAAGCGTCCTCTCTTAACCGTGGCGTAAGTCAACCGGAAAAAATCTAGGTAAAACCTCGGCTTTCGGTTACCGTAGACGAGGTTTTACCTCAGTCAAACTGGGGATTGAACCTGCTGTTTCACCTAGTCAGAACCGCGGCAAATGCACAAATAGTTTCGAGCGGTACTGTATAAGAGACTAATGAAAGCAAGGCCATTAAACTACAGTAGGTTCATGTAACACCACATCATTGTCCTTCCACACTACTAGAATATAAAATGGAGCAATACTCAATATCACAGTACAATTTGTGATATGCTGCACAAACTACAATTATTGTACCGAAAGGGATGTTTATAATTTAAAATCGGTGAATGAAATGAAGAA
>JALIRR010008327.1:2500-18748 GCA_023091755.1 Montipora sp. Colony 1 RG-2022
CGTAGCCGCCAAGCCGACTTTAACTGGCTTAACAATACAGCCCATGTATCTCTCTAAGGCATCGGTTTGACGTCGATAGACTTAACAGTAGCAACGAGAATGATGCCGTGAAAGGTGTAATGATTATAAGATTGTTTTGATCATTGGAAAGCCATGCCATTTTGCAAAGTTTTATGCAAATATATCTTTCAACGCGAAGAAAACAGTTTTCGAAGTGACTTGTACTGAATATTTACTACTTTTAATTCCGAAAAACGCCAAAAACTTTAACTCAATCTTAACTCAACCTTAACTCAAACTTAACTCAAACTCAACTCAAACTCAACTCAAACTCAACTCAACTCGTAACTCGATGAATAGCCGATCCCTATTGAAATACTTAGAAAACTAAAAAGTAGCAGAAAGCATTACATACAGGAACACTTCATTGTTCCATACAGCTGATAGAGGAACCCTTGATTTGTCTAAAAATGATAGTAGACCAGACTTCTCATGAGAAGCCTGCCTTTCTACTTTTACGCTGAAGTGTGTGATACGTTAAGACCATTTTCTAAAATAATATTCACACTTAATAAGAATACTTTTATAACGTTGATTATTGCTAGATATAAGTATTACTATGCAGCTTGACAAGCTTTACTTTCTTGTCCACCGTAAATCAGTAAAAACATTCAAGGATTATATGGCGGTTTCCCTTAATACCGGTCAAACAACTATTCTTGAATCTTTGAGTTGAGCTTATAAAATCAGCAAGCGATGTTAGCACAATGAAAGTCGAAATTTTAGTTGTAAAATGAGGCTGGTGGATTGTGTGAGGCCAAAGGAAAAAAAGAGGACAAAGCAAAGATGATTTCTCACTTTCTTCTTTGCTCAATCGAAACCTTAAAAGTATAAAGCTAATCTTTTTGGTATAAAAATAGAAGAAAATGCCTTTAAGGAATTACTGGTAAAACTTTTATCTAGCTACGATTTCTCATTTTTATGAGTTGGTTTGTGGCCTGCTCAGCCCACATCTGTCACAGAGAGACATGGTTTCCTGTAGAAATTACCCACGAAAGTTTTACGTTCTTAAGTCAATGAAAATCGGCAATAGAGGTACCTGTTTTCCGAAAGCGAAGAAGCCCGTGACTTGGTCTCTGGCATAAATCTGTTAACAAGGTTTTCTCAATACCAACATCGCTCGACTTCTTTCGTGTAATTTTAGTAGAGAGCAATGGCAAGAGGATATAACGTCAGAGAGCGGGACCTAACCCGGTAAAAATAATTGAAAAAACTATTAATGGTTCTCTGTCATAATGTCTGGTTATTTCAAGGACAAGGCCCCATTGGTCAGTAGGAGTAAACGAGGACTGCGCAGTCACATGAACAACAGGAAAAAAAATAACCTCTGCAGAATGCACTCCGTCTAAAAATATATTTCAGATATTACCAGAAAAAATTCATTCTCTTCTCCGGTACAAATCTTGAAGCTGTAATTCCTTTCTTAAGAGAGAACACGCAAATAAACACAAGCTCGGGAGCTTGAGAATTGACTGAGGCAATGCGGATACGATCTTCCAGCGGTCTTCAATCACCTTTTGTCACGTGATCCGAAACGACCGAAATTGTTGTTCTTATGCTTGTCACTGCTGAAGCCTCCGAAAGCTCATGAGCTTGCTTATATTTGCGTGTTTTTCTAAGAAGGTAATTGCGTTCGACGATGGTGAGCGCATTTCATAATCCTGGGTGTCCTGTGGTTCAAGGTGACCTTATTTGAATTTTTTCGTAGACCGTCTGCAGGATTCGCGGATGTATCTATATGTAAGCAGTAATTAAGGCATTATGCACACGTTCGACTGATTAGGATGTTTAGACGGAAGGAAACATCATATACTCCCTCACATATTCCAGAACCCAAATTTCGTCCCCACGAACACACTTCATAATAAATGATTACTCGCAGTTACAGTCTCTAAATTTCAGAAACTTAACATTAGCTCTCTTGCCTCACGTACTCTTGGAAATGAACATTTATCTTTGAAGAATCAATCATTGCTGAACTATATAACATTATCTTTAACCCTGCTTGTATACACCTGATGGTAAACATGTGAAGCACGAAGCTTGCACACCTGGACTTGTAACTTCGACAAACTAAACAATAGTGTTTTCAAAAAAAAGATTATCGTCATAGCGTCATCACCCAATGTCAAAAGATTACTGAATGCTCTTATCAATCTTTCAAAGCAATGCAAATGAATTTTAATTCAAATGTTCGACGATTTTCAAAATTAAAACAAAAGAAACGCACATTAACATAATTATGAAGGAAACGAACAGAAATCGTCATAAATTTAAAATTAAAACGATGTATAATTTTTCCGAAGGCCAAACTACAAACGAAAACACAAAAACTTTGAAATCTATATGATCTTAAAGTTGACTAGCCTAAAAATAAAAGTAAAAATAACTTTGTACAGAAAATACTAACAGAAAAAGGATTTTAAAAGGGAAATGTATGCGTAACTGTGTGCAACAAACTCCTAATGAAGAAACAAGACTGAGTACCTATTTTTTTATCGTATAAGTAAGTACTCTTGTTTTTGTTCCTGTTTTATTTATTTATTCATTTATTTATTCACTTATTTATTCTCTTGTTTCTTTGTTTGTTGTACCAGTTTTAGTGGTTTTTCAGTCAAGGCTTTGAGGGTTTTGCAATTTTTCTTGTTTCAAATCATGATTCTGAAACGAAATTGTCAAAAGCGTACTACTTGCTTGAGTGAGGCAACACCGGCGATCAGTTCAAAGGCTAGCTTGAGGGCAGAGACCCTATTTTCGCATTTAATTCACGTAAGAGAACGGCAACAGGAGAAAGACTTTGACAATACACGCCACTCCTGTCCATGTCGTGTAGTAAATAACCGAAATATTCATCGGAGGTGACGTATGATCTTCCACTGGTCCCTACTAAACCACTTCCTTTTTTCAAGCCATGGTACGGTTGTAAAGGCTTTGACTCACTTGCTGCAGTTTTCCCTGGCACGTAACCTTCACATCTATACATTGTTCCTCAAGACGTTTTATAATCCCTTCAGTAATCTGCATATAGTTGTGTGGTTCAATTTGGTCACGCTTTCCATGTCCTTTTAATTGCTGTAAAGTTAATCGCCGTGCCTCATAGATGCATGTCGATATTAGCGATTTTATTTCGTACTTTTGAGCGTAGACCAACATACCCAACACGTCGTTCTCTGTCCTGTTTTTGACCATAGAAACCATGAGATTAACACACTTTTGAGCACTTGAATCTATTTGATATTCATGAGCAAGTTCAAACAGGAAGTAGCAATTTCTTTGGGTGATTAACTTCTCTTCCAGGGATGGATACAGCATCTGCAGCATTTCCTCAAATTCGCTTGCTTTTTTCTCGGGAAGAGGGATTTCACCGTTATCTTTCTCTTTGAATTCCGCACTGAGCATCCTCTCAAAGACAGGAGACCAAAATGCAAGAGTGCTTTGATGAACGTGGAATCTTTGATCTTCAACAACAAGAACAACATCACTGAACTTCCATGGCTCTGAGAAATGTGAAGGGTAACTTGTAACCGCCATTTTGTGTAGTTAGAGGCTTAAAGGACTGTTTAATGTCATCGAAATAACGGGAGTAATGATTTGGCTCATTTGATGTGCTCACGGTGGAAGAACCACTTGACATCACGTGACAAGTTAAGCGGAAAGGAAATTTGAAGCATAGGTTGTATCGTTTTTTTTTTCCTTTTTTTTTTTTGCTCAGGCGTAGCATCGCATGAACTGTTGTCTGTCTTTTGTTGTTATTTTAAATTTAGAATCAGGCGTAAATTTGCAGTTTTCGTGGTGTGCATGGTAGGTCAGTGCTCCATCCAAACTGTTACGGCGCGGAAATACCACAGTTGGAAAAAAAACTTGTTCAAAACTTTGTTTTTATTTGTTGCACGTATTACCACCACTTATGAAACGTTTTACGCAACATGATTTTGAGGCACGTAGCTGGTCAGTCGGCAAACATGGCGGACTGTGTGCAAGAGTCCACCATTTCTGAAACAGAGGTTGGCGAGGATGTTGAGGTTGCACTGTTGTGGTTGTCAGAAAGAAAAAAAAAATGGAGTTAATTGCCAGGCTCATGCATGCTTCAGGAACACAGCAAGCTTGACTCATAAAACAAACAAGGGAGAAAACATTAGAGAAGCAAGGAGAAAAATATACTTTGAAAAAAACACTCCATGCTCCAGAAGTTAACTAATAAACAATAGAGCCGCACGCTTTCGCTGTAGAACGGCCATCCTGGCTGCAGACAACAACAACCAATCGGCCAATCAGCGGGCAGAATTATTCATGTTAGCGAAAAGTTGCAACATTCATTTTTGTTGCGTGACAAGTTGGGAAAGGGAGTGGTACGGCGATCAACATCGTTCTACAACTTGCACGGCATCAATGTTGCGTGACACGCTTGAAAAAAGGTTGCTCGTATTTCCCACGGGTGCCCAAGCTTAGTGTGAGGAAAGTCAACAAAAATATAAGGATTTGTACGGGAATCCCGATAAAAGACCTTAGAAGATACTTTACGAAAAAAATTTCAAAAAAACTAACCTTATTGCCGTTGTGGGTCGCTTCCTTCCTGTTTGGTTTTTTTCCAGATTCGACGCGAATTAAGCCACTATCAGTTCCTCGGTTGTCAACGGTGAAAGTAAGATATCAAGGCTGAACACACGATTCTAACGAGCCCACCAAATTCAGTCAAATATTCCAGGTTAAAATGTTCCCACGGTTAAAAGTCCATCGTTTAATGCAAGGGCAAATGGTTTTTCTTTGATTTCAATCCGCTAGCCGCGCAATTGAAGCCCTGCCAGCGACCTCAGGCGGCTAATAGTGTCCCAAACAAATCGATAAAACGATGAAATAGAGCCTCTTTAACACCCAACTGTACACGGCGACCGGTGTAAACACTTGGTGTTTTGTTTTCTATTGTTTCAATTTTTTTAAACAAGGTATAAAACGTTCAGTAATTATACAATTACCCTAACCTACCTAACCCTAACGCTAACCCTATTCCTAACCCTGAAGGTTTGACCGTGTTTAGATAATTTTGTGCAATAGATAACCACTAAATGACAAAATACACCACGTATCTTCCGGCGACCGTTGCGTTTCCGCTTGGTTACAACTCTTTGTTTGTGGCTTGGTAAGGCGTCTTTGTTTGTCCTTCTTTGGTAACGTCGTCTTGGTTACAACTCTTTGTTTGTGGATTGGTAACGAGTATTTGTTTGTTGTTGTTTGGTAACGTCGTCAAGGACGAGGCTTTTTTCATCGTTTTATCGATTCGTTTGGGACACTAACGGCCGCCTGGCGTCGCTGGCAGGGCTAGTGGATTGAAATCTAAGAAAAACCATTTGCCCTTGAATTATTCGCTGCGCTCACTAGTGAAATATTTTTCAACTCTTGAAGAGAAATATCTTATCTCCGCGCGGCATGTATTTGTTGGCCGATGGAAACTGAATATTCGTCTCAACGAGGCATTCGGCGACAGTGCTATAATGATTATTTAGTTTCTTCTATCTATGGCTGAAAGCACTCTAGGAATAAAGTCATTGTTCCATCACCACGTGCCAGTGATTACTACTACTAAGCCATGACTTAGTTAACCAATCACATCAAAAAACAAAATGTTTATATCATCTACTGACGCTACACTGAATCCCTTGACTCTGAAGATACTTTCGCCAGGAGCTCATCAAGGGGACCCTATCTACCATACTTGGCCTGGGGTCAACCGTTTCCCGAGTAGATTTATTTATAGAACGCCTCCCTTGGGAGATGCAGCGCACCCACTGGTGTAAAAGTCCATCAAACAGAGCAGTGTCAGCGTCAAGGGAAATATGGTACTTTCCGTTGGAAAAATAAATTTATTCGGGAAAGAGTTGACTCAAGGTATAAGTAGAGTTAGACGCTCTCCTTCATGAACTCCTGCTTCCGGTCAGGTCGTCAAGATGTCAGTGAATGTCATCCTAAACAATATTTTTTCAGGAATACACTCAACCAGACGATCGTACCTCGCTTTATTCCAGCAATTACTTAGTCATAGCATTCTTTAATTATCATTATTATATGGCTAATATTTCTGGCCGATATAAAGCGCGCTGTGATTGGCTAAGAGCAGCTAAGCGTTAGAGCATTTTTCTCCCATAATGCCCACGAGCCGATTATGGTTATGCAAATCAGTTTTTCTTTCTTTAGGGTCGTTCCGTTAGGCACATAATAAACAACTTCATAGCCTTGACCGTTCTGTCGTTACAGCAAAATCTCAAACATTGGCCTTACTGTATTGACCTTGCTATCGCTCGGTCAATACGGCAAGTATATATTACAGTAGATTTACACCTGTCTGGAGTATGCGCAGCACATTAAATCGCTGATGAATTTATGCATAAGCGTTTTCCAGCAACGGACGGCAACTGGAAGTTTAGGTGTCCCTGACTTGTCTTGGCGTTCGATCATTAGTACTGCTCTCACAGGGACCATTTTGTTGGAATTACCTTCGTGACTATTCTGATCTATTGTGGAAAATGTAATATTTAGATTTAGATTTAGCCAAGCCTAAAAGCGGAGCTCCCGTGTTATTTATTCTTACAATAAGTTTACCTGGCTTGAGCCTGCAATCCAATCGAAAACCAGAAACCAGTACCTCGTAACCGGTCAATTAAAAAAAAAAAAAAAAAAAAGCTCACCTCGATTAGCTTTAAACTTAAGCTCGCGATATATTCACGTGATACTTGTCAGAGAATAATTTGTTTTGACAGGCGTCAATTGACCATAACATGGATGTCCAATTTCAAAGATGTTCCCATCAAAAACGTAGGTTGCATCACAAAGTTTCACATTGGCAAACATGGAGAGGTTGAGGTACCGGCGGTAGTAGTAGTAGTAGTAGTGGTAGTAGTCTATCAAAAATATTATTTGGAGTCCGAGAACTGAATTACATTATTATCTATATGTATATGCCTACCTGCTAGCAGAGCCTTTTTTAACTCGACGCGAAAGAAAGGGCTCTGCAAAAATCGTGTTACGTTTTTATTGAGTATGCGCAAGCCGTTGCTTGGAGACAGTTTCAAAGTCAGGCCAAGTGTCGATTGCACTCCAAGGCGCCATGCTGATTTTCGTAATGAAGGCTCGATTTTGACCTTCGCCTTGTCAAAAATATGATGCGCGCGTTTCCTAAACCGGTTTGACCGGAGTGACTAGCCCAGAAACTTGGACTGCGGCGACTTAAAAGACTTTACTCGTTTTCTGTAGAGCCTCTCTTTCTCGCGCTCTGGTGAGTTTTAAAGAGGCTTTGCTCGCGGGGTGTATGTATGCATATACAATTATAAAATATCTATTAGAAAATTACAACTATATACAGTAATTACAAATCAAAATCAAACCAAAAGGAAACTTGGCAGCAGCGAATGACTTAACTTTTTTCTATAGCTGTTAACCCCAACCGAGACAAGGAAAACATCGTCGCTGCCCATGCCCATGTTATGGGAAGGGCTAATAAATCATCCACAATATATACTATATTGAAAAGAAATTGCTCTGATGAAACCTTCCTTGTCAAGGAACAGCTATCCTTCTAAATTAGTTAATGATCAATTCTCCAAAGCCTCCTCCATTTCTAGAAATGATTTACTTAGAACTCGTGGAAAAGAAGAGAATAAACTATTTCCATTTGTTATTACATTCAATCCAAATATAACAGATATTGGTAACATAATTAGAAAGCATTTGTTTATTTTACAATCTAACCCTAAACTAAAAGAAATTTTCCCTCGAGGCTCTGTCATACCAGACTTCCGTCGGTCAAAAAATCTTAAAGAAATGCCAGCACCATCCCGCTTGAAAACCGCCGTAGAGGGACGAACGGATCACCACAACAATGGTTGTTTTAAATGCGATAGAAACAGATTCGACCTTTGTAAGAATTTCTTTGTGGAATCTAAATCTTTTCCTAGTTTTCAGACGGGCAAAAAATACACCATTCATTCCAGACTACTTTTTACAACTCGCATCTACTCCAGTCTACTCTATCCGCGGGTTGGGCAGGAACCTAAATGTCAAATTGAAAGATAATAATAAAAATTGATTTTACTTCTTTGTTTTTGTTGTACCCGTTTCATGGCTTTGTGGGTTTTGTAGTTAATCTCCTTTCAAATTCTGAAAGAAATTGTCAGAAGCCTACCTATTTTTGCATTTACTTCAAGCAATGTATCGGCAACAAAAGAAAGAGTATCAGAATCCAAGTTCAGCTTTCCCAAGTTGTTCTTCAAATCCCTTAAATTGGTAGCCGTCGTTTGTGGCTTTGCAATTGGGCGATATCTCCTGTGCTGTTCAATTGTCATGCTCTGGTAACCGTTACAGCTATCAATGTTTGGACGTTGACGGTTGCAAAGGCAAAAACTCACTTGTTGCAGTTTCTCCTGGCACGTGACTTTTGCATCTTGACATTGCCCCTCAAGACGTTGTATAATCCCTTTAGCAATCTGCATATAGTTGTCTGGTTCAATTTGGGTACGCTTTCCATGTTTCTTCAATTGCTTTAAAGTTAGTCGCCGTGCCTCATAGATGCATGTCGATATTAGAGATTTTATTGCGTACTTTTGAGCGTAGATCAACATACTCAGCACGTCGTCCTCTGTCCTGTTTTTGACCATAGAAACCATGAGTTTAACACTCTTCTGAGCAATGGAATCTATTTGGTATTCATGTGCAAGTTAAAATAGGAAGTAGCAATTCCTTTGGCTTATTAACTTCTCTTCCTGGGATGGATACATCATCTGCAACATTTCCTCAAATTCGCTTGCTTTTTTTCTCGGGAAGAGAGATTTCACCGCTATCTTTCTCCTTGAATTCTGCAGTGAGCATCCTCTGGAAGACAGGAGACCAAAAGGCAAGAACGCCTCGATGAACATGGAATCGTTGATCTTCAACAACAAGAACGACATCGCTCAACTTCCATGGCTCTGAAAAAGTGGAGGGTACCTTGTAGTCGCCATGGTGTGTAGTTGGACGCTTAAAGAACTGTTAAATGTAATCGAAACAACTGGAATAATGATATAGCTCCCTGGTGGGCTCAATATGGAGGTTGGTTGAAGTAATAAATACAAGATTATGCAACGAAAACAACCACGTGACATCACTTGATAAGTCAAGCGGAAAAAAAGGATAGTGGAAAGTCAAAGGCTCACTAGTTTAAGAATGCAAGGCGTATTAATATGCAGCACGGGAGCTTTGGGGTTGTACACCTTTAAATTCGCGCGTTGCAAATATGATAAGCTGCATTCACACGCTGAGATTTTAAGCTAGTGAGCCTTTGACGTCACTCTTCCCTGGATCCAACCCTCTTGGGTCCAATCGGTCAGTTTTGAACTTGAGAAATGACGGACTGTGAAATCCAAAATTTACACTCAAAGTAAACGGCCTTAGGATAAAAAATCAAAGGTCAAAAATTTTCCAGTCAGGTGGTAACACACTTTGAAATCTGAAGAAAAAAAAGGAAGTGATTTTTTTTTTATCACAGGGACACTTTAAGGTATTGGCTTAACTACCTTTTGTAATTTGGATGCACATACAAGTTCTGTTTCCTCACTTTTACCTTCTAAAACGTAATGATTGCATAAAATTTCAAAACTTTATTTCATGAGTCAGTTTGCAACTGGGAAATGGCTAAAAGTCTTATTCGTAATCTAGGAAGACTTCCACTACAAAGCACAATGTGAAAACTTATTTTGCACTTAGGTCTATTTTCTTGTTCCTAGTCAAATACTAGCTGAAATAGGTGACCTAAACTGTGAAATGAATTAAAAAAAATCTTTGGAATGAAACAGTAAAGGTCTTTGATCTGTTCATGATGACTTCCACCAAGAACAATGTGAACAATACATTATTAATAGAGCACTAATTCCCAATATTAATAGTCTAAAGGCCGCTTTACATTAAAAATAAACTAACAGTAAAAAACTAGATTCTGAATAACGGCTACACAACGGCATGATAAGAAACTTGAAAAAGGAAAGTCTTCAACTTGGATTTAAAAGAAGAAAGGGAACAACAAGATCTGAGTTCCAACGGAAGGGTATTCCAAACAGAAGGAGCGGCCATCGTAAAGGACCGGTCACCATAGGTCTTAAGATTAAATCTAGATTTAAAAAGCAACAATTTGTTCGAAGATCGTAAGGTTCTACTAGGCGTATAAGGCTTTATGAGCTCAGTGATATAGTCAGGTGCAGAACAATGAAAAGCCTTGATTGTAGTAACAGCAATTTAAAAAGCGATCCTCTGTTCAACAGGGAGCGAATGAAGCTGGATAAGGAAAGGAGTGACATGTTCATATCTACTGCTAAGATGAATGAACCTAGGACACTCCGCAGATGTTGTAAAATACGTTTTGACTGAACATAAAGCAGCGAATTCCAGTAGTCGATTGACGTAACAAAGTCATGAATAAATATTTTGTATGTATCATAAAGAAAGAAACTTGCGAATCTTGAAAATATTTCGTAGATGAAAGAAAGAAGACTTCCATACAGCTGTGACATGCGGAAGCATGACAGAGAATTGTTGAAAATAACCCTTAATATTCTTAGCAGTAGTTGAACAGTCTACAGTTTCAGAAGCAATGACAAGGTTGTTCAAACCAGAACGTGGGCAATAGTTTCAGTTTGTTTGCTAGCATCCACAAGTCAATATCCCTAACGCAGTCTTCAATAATAGATTTTCAAATCGACAAATCCTCAGCAGATGACGTTTCAAAGGAAAATATAACTGCGTATCATCCGCATAAAAAATGATCAGACAGGCCATAATATCTTGCAATGTCACCCAATGGGAATGTCTACAATGAATATAGCAAAGGACCCAGCACGGAACCTTGACTCATTAGGATGTGAACTCTAAACTTGAAAAGTTCGACGATGTTTTTATTTCCACCTTGGATGCCCATGCTCCAATTAAGTGGCAAGCCTATAAAGAAGCTCAGAGTCTAGTCAAGGTCATTCTTAAAAATGCAGGGAAATACTATATCCGTAAAAAGAACCCTAGATCTCAGTGGAACATAGTTAACAACTGCATTCCATCCAGAGAAAAATAATTCCAGGTTTAGGGAGTCAGGGTGGCTTAGTGGTTATCTATCGGGCCTCCCACCACTGCGAGCCGGGGTTCAATTCTGGCCTCCGCCAGCATGTGGGCTGAGTTTCAGTCGATCTCAACCTGACTCGAGGGTTTTTCTCCGGGTACTCCGGTTTTCCTCCTTCATCAAAATCGACTCACAGCTAATTGACATCTAGCTGTGGTGCTGTGCTCCGACATCAAACATGGACTGTATAGCGGCAGCCAGAGGCGCCTTTGTATGCTTTCAGCCCGATGTCGTGAGCCGCGCCCTTCGCAATTCAGTCCTCGACTGCAAGTAAGGGTGATTAGCACTAGCACTAGCAATAGAATAAAGACCGTTCCAACAATTGATTTTTATTTCGTTGGTTAGTTGGAGATGATTTTTCGAAGATGCAGTGATTAGGATCAGCATCATTAGCTGCTTCGTGGAATCGTCCTTGTACAATCAAAAAAAAAAGTTATATTTTCTTTTCAACGGTTTTTACGAGTTCAAAGTGAATGTATGGGAATTTTGCCGATTTTGAACCATTATAAATCCTTTATAGCCTGACGGTTTTGGATAGGGAGAACACCTCTAAAAAAGCACTTCTATTCAGAGCATGTTTGCGAAGTATAGCGATCAGAATCAAGCTAAAAGTATCGACTGTAAACAAAATTTGTAAATTTCATAGAACCCTTGCAATTCTGCAAATTCTCGCGAAATTTGAAGCGACGTGAGGAGATTTCTAATATCCAATACGCTACGCAATCTGGTGTTGTACAGTGTACACTGTACATGTCGGTCTCCCATCCAGATACTTATGAGGGGTCATTTCCGCCAATATCCTACTTCAAATTCTGTTATGAAGATCTCGTTCATTTTATTATCCTTTCTGATAAGGAATAAAAAAGCAGTTAAAGGTACACAGTGTACAAATTAGGAAATTCAGGGCAAAAGGAGGTTTTACTCCGAGCATTCTGATTGATCAATGATCAAAGGTCGATCGTACCTCTCTTAATAAATCAAAAAAAGCTATACAACATTTCAATAGCACCTTTGTGGAAGAGTCCCTCGCGCAATTCGAGCAATTTGTTAGATATGTATTTCAAGGAGCGGCATTCTTTAATCATCATTTTCATGATTATCATTATAATAATTTATATTACAGCAGATCCTACACCTGCGTGGAATATATGCAGTGTGCTAATCTGGTAACCTAAATAATGTACATCTCTGATAAATTTATGCACGAGCGTTTCCAAGCAATGGACGGCAACCCGAGGTTTGGTTTTCCTAACTTGACGTGGCGCTCAAAAATTTGTCCTGCACGCACAGTGACCATTTGTTGGAAACTTTGGTCGAAGTTACCTTCGTGACTATTCTATCCAATGTGGAAATTGTCATGAAACTCAACTCTGATTAAAAGAACGGTTTTTGTGGTGGTGCACTACACACTATGTCACCCGGTTGTAAGATTAAGTGACTGAGTGAGTGAGTGAGGGAAAGTCCGTGGTGATAATAAGCCCGAAGGGCGTGCATAACTCACGAACATAAACAGGTCACTTGGAAGCGTGCTTGAGTTTCAACAAAATGAGCTCCAAAATCGGCAAGAATTTGTGACGCTGATGAATAATAAAGCAGCTGCTATTTCCAAAACGATGGAATTACCTGATGATAAATAACCCCGTCTAGGAGAGTAAATTTCTAACTTTGCAGAAACAAGGGTCAACCTCTAGAGTTAGGCGATTGTGATCTTTGTTTTGAACTCGCACATTTCTTGTCAATCTTTAAAACACTCAAAAGAAAAAAAAAATACCAAAAAAAAAAACCCGCTGTCTTGCCATTATTTTGACATAGATGCAGCCTTTGCTTCGCCAGTGAACATGCAAGATAACTTGATCACGGCGCCCATAGAATTCGATGTCACTTTCGATTTTGCGATTTGCTTGTGCAGCCAAAAGTACAATAGCAAAAATCCCCCAAAATGCTTTTCGCTGATGGTAACTTTTTACATTCTCGGTTTAAAATTTAAGTTGTTTTCATGTCGCAGATTTTGTTGCTGATGACAGAATATTTTATTCTCCATCGACACTTCCTGAAAACTTCCTCTGCTCTTCCTAAAAACTGTGTATCAATATTCATTTACTTTTGAAACAATATTTGTTTTGCATAAAGCAGGCTAACAAAATCTGTACCTTCATTTTTGAGCGTTAAAATAGAACTTTCGGTCCTATGTTTCTGACAGCAAGTCGTAACCCCGCCCGATATGGCTTAACTTTAGCATAGAAAGCTGTCAGACGCTTAGAGTGCAATCTCAAACTTGTGGTGAAAAAGACGTACGGGAACTTGAGAATGATCAACAGGTCAGCCTCGAAGCCAATGTTTCTCAATTACCTTTTATTTTCTTCAATCTTTCTGGGGTTTAGTATTTTACTAGTAACCACATGTCTTCTCAGGGACTATTTACCTGAGACATCTACCATGGCACTATAGTGATATACGGTACCGAAACAATATCGTGTACTATTAGATTTACATATTACGCAAAGATAACTTGAATATCCTGTAAGAGAAACGCAGCTCAGTTTACAATTATTCAGCGCTATGTTATTGCACTACCACACGTACACAATGCGTGCCTATTTCTGACTTTACGACTAGTCTGTTTACCATCTAAGATACAAGGCGACAATACTACGCATTAGCTTGAGCGATCTGAAACTCAAGTCCACAATAACCTGACGTTGGCCTCCACAGGCGTCCATCATTTAAGGGTTCATTATACGTTTCTCATTACTCATTCATACCAGGATACGAAATCCCACAATGACAAAATACTGAGAAGGGCAAGATGGCCTCTGGGAGAGAATTGTGCACTTAATTATTGTGCACTTTATTAATTTTGACGAGTTATTATTTTTTTTTCACTTTTAAAATCATTATAATAATGAAAGTCAAACTAGGCTACACCAAGATGGCTTTACTTACACAGCGAAAAAAAAAAAAAACAACAACAACAACAACAATAGCTTATTGTACCCATAGCATAAATGAAGTTCATTTACAACGATAACATCAAAGAAATTTAAGGTTAATTAAAGAAGTTCACTAGAAATACCTAGAAAGCTAAAAGCACCAGGAAGGTGCATAGGCGGTAAAAGAGCAGGCCCTATTCCAGTGAAAATAATTTAAAATCTATTACTGGCTCCGGTTGCACCGGTATTTCAAGGACAACGCTTTGTTGGTCAGTAAGAGTGAACGTGGACTCGCGCGCAATCATGGGAAGAACAGATCTAGATACAAATACCCTTTGTTGCATGCAACGCAGTCCAAAAGTAATTTCAGATATTAGCATAAAAACTCATTTTCTTCATTCCCTTATCCGGTAAAAATATTGCGATTGTAATTCCTATATTTGGAGAACATGCCAATAAAACCAATTAAGCTCAGGAGTCTAGGATTAGAACAGGGATGGCGGATACCACCGTCCAGCGGTCTTCAATCACCTCTTGTCACGTGATCCGAAGAGATCACGTGTTAAGAGGGAACTCACAAATTAAGAACTTATCCTTATTGCTTATGCAGCTTCTGAGATGCGAAACCTCATAAGCTTGTTCTTATTTGCGTGTTCTCCGAAGAAGGGATTTAAAGTCTCCAAAATGATTTCTGATACTTACCATGTTACATTAACCATTGGTGAACTATCTAACAATGTCCGGCTTCAACCCTCTGTACACTTGATGCCAATCATGGGAAGCACGAGGCCGGTCTTGTCAATACATGGTTTTCAATCACGTGATGAGACGGCCATGTTGGTGCACAAAACAATAGCAAATCATGGCTCATATTTTGCATTATAATACAGTCAAAATACCAAAAGACTTTTTCTCTATTGTTCTCTGCACCAACATGGCTGCTGTGACGTCAGGCGAAAACCATCAATTGACAAATTAACCAATAGTGATTTACTACCATTCTATGAATGCGTCATCTTCTATTGGGGATCAACACTGTGAAATCTCTTTGAAGAAAATCTGGTTTTGGTTGGTTTGGTTGATTGAATTTGGTTTGCAATCAATCTCTTGAGACGCAGACAACAATGACCAAATGTACAAGTCCTGAATTACGAACGAATACGTCAATGAGAAATCTCTTGACTGGGTCATCTAACATGGCGGCGATGACGTAATGTGCAAGCCGCCTATAGTAAAAGATTACTGAATTGCAAGGCAAATGAACTTTAATTTCAAATGTTCGCCGACAGCTAAAATGTAATTAAAAGGAAATGCACATTAACAAAATGAGGAAGGAGAAAAGAAATCCTCAGAAATTTAGAAAGGGCAAATTGGCAAAAGGACGAGTGAAATTACATTGGAGAACGTTGATGTATGACTTTCCTAAGGCCAAATTACAGATGAAAGCACAAAAACGCTGAAATCTATATGATCTTAAAGTTGACTAGCCTAAATAAAAAAGTAAAAATTATTTTGTATGGAAAATACTAACAGAAATAGGATTTCGAAAGGGAAGTGTACAACAAAATCTTAACGAAAGAACAAGACAAGTACAATAAGCAATTTCTTTTAATCAATTTATTTATTTATTTATTTATTTTAGGTGATAGATATTGTGGATCAAATGGAAACCTCGGAAAATCCCGAGCCCCAGATGGGATTTGAACCCACGACCCTCCGTAATCTAGTACGGATGCTTCAACCACTGAGCTACTGTGATGAGCAAGGGTGAAATTTGGCCGGGCCTGTGTTGATTAGAACTGCTTCACGCAGTCACATAGTCAAATTTCAAATAACCACATATGACTCATAACTGCATCGTGAAGTCACATTAAGGTATATTGGCGATGACATTTATTTTAAGTATTTATTTTGATTATTTTCTCTGGAATCAATGAACTAACTTCATTACTCACTAATGTTTTTTTTATACTGTTTACTTCAATTCAATAATTATAGCTATAGGTTTTAAAATACGACCAGTGAAATGAAATGTAACGTACAACTCGCATCTATGCTATCTGCGGGTTATGCAGGACTTCATATGTAAAATTGAAAGACAGTAACAAGAATTGTTCTTGTTTGTTTGTTTTT
>JALIRR010008328.1:0-12500 GCA_023091755.1 Montipora sp. Colony 1 RG-2022
CGTTTAATTGCTGGGCGTAAGTCTTGGCATCTTTTATCACTGATCTACTCTTTTTTGCTTCCTTGACGTCCTGAAAGGTTCTCACTACTTCTATATGGGGATCTTTACTGGTCGTGGTGTAGTGTGCGGTCTTTATCTTCGTAACTTTATACTGTATCTCTATTTCTTTGAAGCCTCTCCCGCCTAAATCTGGTGATAGGTATAAGGTCGGGTTCGACTCAGAGTTGTGCTTGCCTTTGTTCTGGGCTATTACTGCTCGGGTCTTTCTGTCCAGTTCTTGTAGGTCTTCTATCGCCCATTCACTTGACCACATATAATATTGGAGAACTGGGTAAGCAAACGTGTTTGTGGCCTTTACTTTTCTTGGTATGGAGAGTGGGGAGGTCCATATAGCTGCTAGTCTTCTTAAGTACTCTTGACTGGCCTGCTCAAACACCTGTTTGTCTAATTGGTTGACATTCTGTACGGCTACCGCTTGTAAGGGGTAGGTTCTCGGTTTTCTGGAGCTTTCCTCCCTTGATGTGGATCGCGGCGCACTTTCGAATTCCCCAGTCTAGGCCTATATCACCAAACATGCCTTCAAGTCTATTTGTCAAAGTAGTTGCCTTGGCTGAACTTTTGTGATAAGTCTTCAAGTCGTCCACGAAAAGGCAATGCGTTATCTTTGTGTTCTTTGCGTGTGAAAGGCTGTACCCTTCTGTTCCTCTGACGTACCAAGCGATTGGGTTGAGGCAGAGAGTAAAAAGCTTAACACAGAATGCGTCACCTTGGAGTATACCTCGCTTTATTATAAGGGGACCAATTTCCTGGTTACCTGCACTTGTTCTTACGTGTAGAGTGATCGTCCAGCTCCTCATCACATTCTCTACAAAGTCTACTATTAATTATTATTATTATTATTATTATTATTATTATTATTATTATTATTATTATTATCATCATGAGTTATCTGGTGTTGATAATGTTGAAGATGTCATGGCGACGATCAGATTTATTTACGGGGTTGTCTACGTTACACTCCAATAGATAATATCAGAAACCCATAAGGGTTGAAACGTGCAACGCGCGTTCACAGCTTCCGAATATTCGAATTCAGTGCTAAGTACCATATTTGGAAACCCCTCGCTCCAGTTAATTTCGCGCGCGAGAACATTGGTGGTATGGCGTCATGGTGTTATTGCGAACTGATTGGTTGAATGTTTCTCTCTTGTTGTTCCAAATATGGTACTTAGCAAATTGAATAATCAGAAGCTTGTTTCTCAGCACACGAGGGGCCGTTGCACGTTTCAACCCTCATGGGTTTCTGATAGTATAAGTAATATTGGGACAATCTGTGGACACAAACAATAAGTACTAAATACAATATTCGCGACCGTATTGTATCGGATATCAAATGTCGAGCCGAAGGCATTCAAGTGTTAATGTACACTACGTCTTTTTGGTGATTCAAGACATTTTAACCGCAAAAATTGAAAGAAACATTTATGTAAATGAAGAGAAAGCTGTATCAGAAATACAGATATTGTTTAATAAAACATTTCTTTTGTTTTCCCATCATAAATTGTTAATGAGGTTTATAATATATAATTACAAGGCATTATGTAATCCAGCCTCGTTTTCACATTAGCGTCACGTGATCCGTTCTATTACTGTTACGTGTCAGATACACTCCAATTAAAAGTATGATAATTTTTGTCAAAGATTCGCCAACATTGACGATGCTTCCAAAGCATTTGAATGTCAATCCTCGTTTCCATGTTGGATTTTGAGGGTCACATTTTTAACTCCTCGTAAAAGCCGTCGGTGCAAGCTTCAAAATTGCCGACAACTTTTGGCGTGTTCCTTAGGGTCCAGAAATTCCCACGGGACTTTATTTCAGGACATATGCTTCCTGACTATTTATAGGAATGAACTGACTTTCAAAACTTGAATGAATCCTGTTGGCCCTTCAAGTGACAAGGACGCGACTTGTGCCAGGTTATTTCCTCATGGCCATTTTGCTATCACGAATTATTCCTTATGTAACAGTATTTTACAACGTAAATGAAGGAAACGATCCTCTATTTAGTCAAAAAGAGCCTTGGAAACAACGGCATAGGCATGAAATTAGTGCTCAGAAATTAGTGATTTGTTGGTGCTGTGTAATTTAACCTCTCGAAATCCGAAGCTCTTTATAGTCCAGCGTAGGAAGTGCGGAAGTCTGGATTTAAAAATAGAAGAAGTTCTGATGACGGACTTGTCCAAGTTATTATTTCACAGGTTGAGCAGCCTTAAAATCACTGCTCACCAACTGTTTGGAAACAATACAAAGTACTCTGGAATAATTTTCATTTAATGCAACAACTTTGTAGATTCCAGTTTTTGATCAGTAACTTTCACGTGCGATGTACCATGTTGTTATGTAACAATCCTAGCGAGATTGTGACAAGGCAACAAGAGTAAAAGGCGTGTTCTTCTTCTTCTTCTTCTTCTTCTTCTTCTTCTTCTTCTTCTTCTTCTTCTTATTATTATTATTATTATTATTATTATTATTATCATCGTATGAAGTAAATTATTCTTCAACACTTGCTGTTTTGGTTTTATAAAGCCCCTTCCACAATCCGCCAATCCGCCCATCTTCTGGGTCGTTTGTAAGGATATTCATTCCAGTTTGTAGTTCATCAAGAAAATTTTATACAAAACGCTTCTAATGAAACAAAATTAGTACTAATAAACATTGAAAATTGGATTGCAAATAATCTGCAAATAATTTTCTTTGGACTCGTTACATCACTGATCGGTACAGGCCACTATAGCAACTGGAAGTTTGTCCATGGAAATTATCACAGCTAGAGCATCCATCTGTCACGAGGGTGGACAAATGAAATTGTTTGGTGCCATCGTATATTGCTAACAGCAAATGAATGGCATATTCTATCCTAACGTGGACATCTAAAATTATTTCTCCCATAACAGAAAATAACAGAAAATTAAGTTCTAGTTTTTATGGATTTCAAGTCGGCCATCACAGAAACGTCTCCTACCTTTAAAATTCGAAGATTGAAACCTTCATGTTTCTTCTCAATTCTTTGGCAATATGACAATTTTAATATATTACAATTTTGTACTGTTTCGTCATGTTCTCGTGTCCTCTACTTATCCTCACATTAAGTCGTCAATTCATGTCGTCGTTAGGACGAAGACGGCAAAGAATTGTACTAAAATTTAAAACACACCTACTAGGCGTGCAAAGGCTTTGTTTTAGTTCATTGTTTAGCTTAATGTTTTGTGGTAATATTAGATGAACAAATTGAAATCAGGTGGTATAATTAGGCTTGTTTACAAGGAGGGAGGGTAACCCTGGTTATCCTAGCACGCACACACATATTTCTTCTTTTTGACATAGACGTCTTTACAAAGCAGCTAGGGTTACCCTGGTGCTAGGCTAACCTTACCTGTGATTTTGCTTGTAAACCCGGGCTATCGTCGACCCTCCTACCTGCTTGTAAAGAGGGCCTTAAAGTCACTAATAGTCACGAGAGAATTTTATTTTAACAATCTTTTGGGCTTAAACCGGAAGGGAAAAGTAACTAACCAACTAAAATTAGAACATTTGTCAAGATACCGTAATACCCTTTTCTTTCCGGCAGTTTTGGTACCAAGGCAAAGAAGCCACCTTTGCAGCAGTGCATTCTTCACGTTTTCCTCGAGGTTTGCACATCTTTTTCCTTTAGCCTCACATTTTCAGACTTCATTTTTTCGATTTCTTTGTTTACTTTGATTTTAACTTTAAACTTACATTCTGGTCCAGAATTCGCCATGTTTGTTTATCTTCTCGTCCCCCGAAATCATCCCATAAACGCTCGCGCGCCTATTCTCAACCCAGGCTATCTCTCTTTTCCAAATTAAAGAGAGTTCAGTAGTTCAAACGATAGATAGCACTACCCGCTGGATACGTTATAGCGAACAATATTGCACTACCCAATGGTTAGTGGTTTATCCAGTGGATAGCGTTATCCACCTTTTGAACAACTGAGGCCTTACGTCCTAGTATATACCTTAATCCAAAATGGCCGCCATCTTAGTATTCTTTTGTCTTCTTGCAAACTGGCCCTTTTGGCCTCACTTTCAAACGTATAATTCAAAAGAATAATTAACCTTGAATGAGGCCAGAATGGCCAATTTGCAATCAAACAAAAGAATACTAAAATGGAGGCCATCAGTTTTGGAATAAGGTGTATGTTGTTTTGGGATTTGAAGGGTTACGCAGACCAGAACAGGTAGCATCAGACGGTGTGGAACATGACATTTTTTCATCGGTGTTAACCGTAGGGAATAAATAGGAGCTAGTGATCATTAGTATATACTGAAACAGTGGATAGCGTTACATCTGCACTCTGATTGGCTATTCATACTCCGGAAATCCCTTCCTATTCACCTCCGACCAACTCGCGCGGCATTTGCACCAGAAAATATTGTAATCGTTGCAGGAATAAATGAGTTAAAGTCATCTTTTTGTTCTAAATTATCTCACTGTTTTAGTATATACTAATACAACTATTCACCGAAAAGTCGGTGGCTAGAGTTGTATTTACCTCGCAGCTTAGCGGCTCGGTAAATATCCACCACTAGCCACCTCCACTTTGGTGAATAGTTGTTATCTAGCGACGCAAATTAGCGGAAGCACAAGCAACATTAATTCACAAGTTTGTTACTTTTTGCTTATGCTTGAGTCGCTAGTGAGCAACGCAGCCTCAAAAGACAACTTTGCAGCAACTGCCTGTCCTTTTCCGACCCTTTTCTTGAGGATGAACGCTGAGCGATTTTTCCCAAAATAGCGGCTTTTGAGTCCACTGCTTGGGTTAAATTCAACCGAGCCATTGAAAAGACTTCTTTCGAGGAAGGATGAGTCGTAACCCAAGAGACATGAAGAGACTGGCTGTTAATCAACTTCTTTAGACATTTTAACTGTTCAGACCTGAATATTTAATTAACAGACAACTATGAAGAGGCATATTAGGATGTTGATTTTTTTTTTCAAATTCCCATCACCAGGCGAAGCAAAGCCATTTACAAATAAGTCATGTCAATCTTTCACTACAAAGTATTAAAAAATTGCCCTTTTAATTTGACACAAATAAATATTTCCCAATTAAAATCTTCGAAACTAGATTTCATTTCATCCAACCGCTTATCATTTAAGGGATATCACCCTTTGAGATGTTACAAATCGTTGTCTTACTAAGATCATGATACAACTTGTTGTCAACACGTAAATATATATATATTTTGATCTTTGGGGCGTCTTCTCACCTTAATTGCAAAAATACCAAGTTATAATAGCTGACTGACTGATTTCCCCTTAAGCGTTAGGTCAGGCACATGATTTTTTGAGGAAGCTCAAATTAGTTTTAACAAGTTTAAAATCTGCATTATTTCGAAGGATTGAAACTACACACCTGTTTCACGCAACCGCAATTATAACGAATCATATGAAATACCAATGATTGCTTGACAAGATGCACGGATTGATGTGACGTAACAGGTTACCATAAAAACAAGGGATGTCTCACCTTTAAACACTTGTATCCAAGAAACGAACGCGGTGACCCCCATTTTCTATGGCTAAAAAGTGATTATCAAGCTAAAACAAAACTCTCTGCAAAGTAAAAAAAATCTCGCGAGCGTTCACCTTAATAAATTTTGGTGGTTCTGAATCGGCATCAGAGATTTGTTTTAACTTGGAAGAGAGTCTTGTCTTAGCCGCTTATTACTCAGTTTCCAGAACTAAGAATTAGGGGTCACCCGGTTTGTTTTTGAGATGAAAGCATAAGTTTAAGGACAAACATAGAATGTTTCTAGATGAATTTCCTGTTACTACGGAGACCAATTATGTCACAATAATGTGTGTATCTTGTTAGACTATGATACCTTAACATTGACGTTTAATAGGTTAATTAATCGAGCCCATCCCTCTGATGAAACAATTCCTTGAAATTGTTGAAACTGGTTTGAGCTACTTTAAATGTATTTTCCTAGCTTATTATTTCGTAATTGTTTAATTTATTATTTGTCAATTTGGCGTTAGATTGCATCGTCATCTGTGATCATAAATAAAATAATTAATTAAAATAATTAATTACATTCTGATCAAATATATCTTAATTTGCAAAATCAGATATAAACAAATTATGTTTCCATCCATAGTGGCCAAGGTAAGATCATGCGGTGGGGTAAGGTCATGACATAGATTGTTGAAGGTGATCTTGATCGACGCCTTTCAACAACTTGAGCGGAAGCCGGCTTCGTATTCAAGTTGTTATAACAATGGTCAAGTTCAACAACAACAACAGCGTTTCCTCTCGAGCTTGGTGAACGAATTTCGATCGTAACTGTCTGTACAATGAACCTGAGATTGTAAGTTTGAAACTAAACAATATTATAGTGGATAAAACGACATCGACCTGCGAAAGTGTTGCTGATGTTGATGGATCATCGTCCACCAGCTCGTCTCGAGAGCAGTTTGAATCCCAGTCACCCTGGAACTGTGATCACATTTGAATACAGCTAGCTCCAAGAAAAAGAAAAGGAAAAAAACAACAAAACAAAGTGACCGGTCTAAAGCCGGTCAACGCCTTCGAGCGGTAAACGCCGCGACGGCAAATTCTATTAAAGGCGTTTTAAAGTTATTGAGTTGTCAAGGGCCACCCGCCCCTTGCTGAAGCTTCCTATCCGCTCAGTCCTCAATGTTCACAGATTGATATGACTTCCTTAAAAGATCATACATGTCACCCATTTTTTTTGCTGAGAACTGTTTATATCTCTCTATGCGCAGATGACTTTCAAGCGCAGTGCTTGACAAGAGGAAAAAGTTTCTTCGCAATGTCATTGCGTCCAATCTCTTTAATTGTTTTGAGGAAGTCAGGTACTGTAAGCTCTGGGTATTTCGTCTGGAGCAAGCTCATTAACAGCTTAGAGGGGCTTCCGTTTCTTGTCAGCTCCTCGTGCAACGCGTTGCGCTCTTCCAGAGAAATCTTCTTGAACTTAGCAGCTAGGCGTTCATAGTCCTTGCGAAACCAGCTCCGTCTTCCATTATCAAGCCTCGAGCACATCCAGTCGAAAAGCTCCATGTGGTCCTTTTCAAAGTTCTCCAGGCTTAACTGAGCTGAATAAAGTAACAAGTAAGATTTAATCAAAACGGCTTGCAAAACAAAATATGCTATTTTATTTTCCCTTTTCAAGGCCTGCCTTGGTCAGGGGCGCACTACTTTCCCTCTCAAATGGAAAGTGAGATATGAAAGGGACTAAGATCGTGGTCGATGGACCGTTTTGGGGAAGGCATTTAAGTCTAACCATTTTCGGATGTAATTACAAAGGCAGCACTTTCTCCTCAATTATTTAAAGATTCTCGCCCAAGTGTTGGTCCGGCCGGACTCGAACTCACGTTATCTCCCGCACGCTAGTCTCACATGCTCAGCCCACTCAGCAAACCGGTCAGCGGTCAAAACGTCAATCATTTGGAAATGTTAAGCCTGACTGAATACGTAGCCAGAGAAATTCTACGTTTTTTATTACGGCCTGCATTTTTCTGTGCTTGTGCTTTATGTAACTGTTAGTCGCCTGAAGGAAATGCGAAGCGTAGTACAAGAAGCGGTACACATCGCCGGACGGGAAGGCATTCTCGGTTTTCACATGACGTCACGACCGCCATGTTGGTGCCCCTAAACAAAGAAAAGGCGGCCATGTTGGTGCCTCGACCAAATCCTCCTGGAATTGAACTCTATTATTATGCAAACGCTTCCTTTTGTTTTCGTTGAAAAACATGGCTGTTGATCACGTGAGTGAAAACCAACAATTATCACATTACATGATTAGTACATGAAGCCTACATTAGCATGCGGTCCCGCCATCTTGAATGAAAATTTATGTGAATGTACTGAAGAACCTTTTAAAATAAAGCTGGTTATGTTGCAGGTATGGCTAAGAATAAAAAAAAACCGTTCTGTTTGTTGGCTAGTGACTCACCGGCGATCATTTCTTGCGAGGAAGATGCGATCGTTTCAAGTGGAATAGGGACTGCCCTGTCATTTCCAGCTCTACCACTGGCTTGGCAATACTGTTGAAGTCGCCCTTGACGAATCATGCAAAAAAATATCAACACTAACACCACCGCAATGGTTGTAAATGGCAGCAGTGAAGCAAGAATAAGAACTTTATTGCCATCGTCTTCAGTTTCTCCCTCCTCCGCCTCTCTGTTGTTTTGTCTGTTGTCTCTCTGTTCTTGCCGACGAGGGTCCCACGAAAACGACCCCCCTGATGGCGTGGGCTGGTTTGCAGGTGGGTTGTGTGCGTCAACTCCCATTTCCTTCTCCGTTGTACGAGTTGCATGCCAAACGGTAGAGGTTTCATTTTGCTTATTCACAAGCAAGGATACCTTCCTGCCGCTTGTCGCTGCTTCAGATGCCTTTGTGTTCTTTTTATCACAAGAAAGAGATCGCACTTTGCATTTCTTAGGACCATTTGCGCATTCAGACGCTAGTTCGTCGTTTTCGTCCCCGCAACATTCCGCACAACGGAGACATCCAAACAGGAATGCTACGGGATAATAGCCATCAATGCATTTGTCATCGCATTCAGTATTAACGAACAAAGTGCAGTTCGTTTTTATCGCTCTTCCTTCAGAGCATACAGTACAGGATTCACACTGATGTTTTCCGTAATTGTTCGAGTAAGTTTCCCCAAGCTTACAGGAAACACAGTGGACAGGGGTCCCGTATGGAACTGAGCTGCCACAGGGGACGGAGGGTTCAGATCCCGCGGGACAATCAGGACAATCGAAGCACTTGTAGCTAGTGTTTCCCGCAGCCTGAACCCAGCGGATTTGTTCCGGCGTCTTACACACTGTGACTGCATTTCCTCCATACACCTGTAAAGTAAAAGTAGAAAAGAGAGGTAAATATTTTCAAGAAAGGTCATGCCGTAATTCACCAAAGATCTTGTTACAAGTATGTTTTACCACGTAATTATGCGTAACATATCCGATTTCCAGCCTCAAATTTAACGGCGAAATTATATTTCTAAAATATTTACTGATTACTTCGTGTTGATTACGGTAAAAGACGTTTTTCATGTACCAAGCCGAAAGTTGGCCATGCGTACTGTGCAGCACTGCATTCCATCTTTCGTAAATCTCTTAGAACGCGCTCGGGCCTGCCCCACAAAACGCGCCAAATTGATTTCGTCAGGGTTGTACATTGCCTTCAAACTGGCATGTGACCAAATTTAAGGCCTATTATTAGGGCGTCGTCTCTATGAGAAATCAATCGAAAGCCGACTTCAACCAGCTGGAAATCTGACGTACAAGCTGTAATGCCAAGAAAATTAGTAAGCATTCACGGCATTCTTAACAAATGAAATCATCTTAGGTCGCAGGGTCATGATTGTTGTGTAACAGACTCAACATCAAGCATGTGAGCCTTCAGCTTCAAGTCTTTTGTCTTTTAAAATGTTTCTGTTGCACCATACACTAAAATTGCGCATTTTTGTTTAAGACAGATGCATCACCTTAATTTAGGAAAAATGTACCTTTTTGTATTGTCTCGGTAGTGAAAACCTTCCTTTTCTCGGTTTTAACGCAATCATGTCAAGCACCGAACTGCTAACTAAGCACCTTGAAGACACATCATCACGAAATCAACAGGAATCATCAAAACGATTTCTCGTGCTCTGTTTCTCGTTATATCGTTTTAAAATCGCGAGACAGAATTATTAAGTAAACGATCCTTAATCGTCGGTAAGATTTCCGAAATATGACACAGTAATCGTTAAACAAAGTAAATTGCTAATTTAGGTAAGACTGCGGATGAAAATGTAAAATTAAACAATGTGAGTTGGTACAGTCAGTGTAGATATGACAAGAAAATAGTTATTTGAGAAATTCTCGAATTTGACAATCCTCGCACCTTTCTATCGTAATAATTTGAAATATGTCTCACGACCATATGCTTATGAAAACTACTTACATGTATACATTGTTCGCCACGTTGCCACAAATCTACACGGTCAGCACATTTTTAGCAAGTCGAAGAATAACGTGGTTTTCGAAGAGAGAATGAACTCGAAACATTTACAAAGAGTCATTGGCGCCTCTTCGTCTTCATCTTTTACAAAATAAGAGAATATATAAGGCGCTGTACTTACCAGGAAGCCAAGACTGACTACGAATGAAAAAAGCTTCGAAATTTTAACCATCCTGAGAGCGAAAAAATTACTAATACTGAGGCTTTCCATCACGGAACTCATTCAGGAGATATGCCTCTGCATGGTTATTAATTGAAGGGAGCGATTTGTCCAAAGAGTGGTCGAAGTCAAGTAAGCACACTGTGCAAAGGCCAACTACAGAAATGAACTTGTTTCAAAGTAGAAAATTTGTCGAGACTGTTGATGTACAAGGCCCGTTCCAAATAAGGAGGGTGACATATCTTAAAACCTGATACAGGAAATGCGGAGAAATGTTGCGTGATAGAGGATATGAATTTTCATTTGTCGTCACCTTGGGATGTCATGAATTCCATTCTTTTCACCGTGTTTGATAATAATCGTCAAGGTTATGGATAAAAAAAGCTAGCGAAAGTCGTGAAAAAGAAAGTAACACAGTAACTTAGGAAACAAACGGAACCTAACAAACACACAAGCTGCATAAGCTCCTGGGCGAACTGCCTCTTGCAAGTAGATGACTGATCGGGGATTCCCCTAAAGTTACGTGGGCGAGATGCCAAAGCGGGGTTTTAGTCTGGGAGCATCTGTTATCTCGTGGGAATTTCGTGATGAAAGCAAGCCGCCTATCTAGATGGCAATTTTGTAACTTGTACCAACGGCTTTTACGCGGAGTTAAAGTGTGACCCTCAGAGTCTAACATGGAAACGAGGCTTGACCTTCAAATGCTTTGTAACCATCGTCAATGGTGACAAATCGTCGACAAAAATTTTCATACTTAAAGTTGGGGTCTATCTGATTCGTAACAGTAATAGAACGGATCACGTGACCACGCTTACGGCGACAGATGGAGTGTAACGTAGACAACTCTGTAACACAACAGTAATAAATCTGATCTCGTGTCCATGAAAATTGTAAGAGGCAATGTCACGGTACAATTTAAATACTTAGGGTTTCGCAGAATAAAAACTCACGAGAAAATCATCTATTGATTAAAATGCGACTTGACCTTAGCACAAAGGACTTCATGGGTCTATCAGTTCTAGAATATGGTATCTTCAAAGGCTTAACGCCATTCATAACTCGAGGAGAGGCTATTGATCGTTGGCATTGATATCAGTGAGTAATTGGGATAGTTCTTATCACTTAAAATTTTCTCGAGTTTGCACCTAGAAGCTGCATCTCTGCGCTCTTAAAGGTTAGGAAGGCTAGCTTTCATAATGCCAAAATAAGTGAAAGGCTGTGATTCTGCACACGCTGCAGATCTTCAACGAGGTATTTGGGGATACCGCCCCAAAACGAAGATACATACTCTAACACTGTGAGAACACATTTTCAGTTGTGACTAGGAAGAGGAAGCATTTACCGCGCACCGGTGGCTCAGTTGGCTGAGCACCGGGCTGTCACGCGGGAGGTCGTGAGTTCAACTCCGGCCGGACCAACACTCAGGGGCTGCGTTGTTTCCTGGATTCCATGCGTAGAGTGGAGCAATAATAACAGGACACTTTGCGGGTGTGATGAATAAAATTTTTTGCCTGATCACTTCTCTCCTCAGTCGTCTATATCCCACATTTCAAATATACATTCATTTCATTCATGGAGTCCTTCACGGGATCGAATGAGACCAACAAATTGACCCGCTAAGAACAATGAAAGACAACTGGTGGAATAAGAAAGCGGAAGATATTGAAAAGTTTGGAAAGTGTAACAACTCACTGCACAGGGACTGTACTCCGTCCGTAAAACTGTGTGCGACCCCAAAACGAACACTGTTGCCCCGGTTAAGAATTTAGATGGCACTCAGCTATTTACAGACATGAAAGAAATATCAGACAGATGGAAAGAGCATTTTCACCAACTGCTGAATCAAGAAGGCAACGCAGTAGACAACGATGCAACTGACCACCTAACTGCTCGAGAGACAATGATGCATTTGAATGGAAGAACTAAGAAAAGCTGTAAAAGCTGCTAACATTGGTAAAGCGCCTGGTCTGGATGGCATACCAGCTGAAGTCATAAAACATGGCGGCGATGATGGTCTACTCAACTGCTTTCCGTAAAGTGCACTAGGTGAAACTGCTTGCGTAGATCCAAGGCTGGACTAACTGCACACCTAAGAACGTGCAATGCGCAACACCGGCGCTGATTACTCTCGGCTCAGTCAACATTGAAATCGAGTAACTGCCGGAGAGCAAGAGCATCAGCATCGTAGAGGTCATGAGGTCGAATGTCGATGGAGCCACCTGAAATTTTCAGGTGTCAATAGGGCCGTTTATACGAGGGAAAATAAGCCGCGGCTTACGTAA
>JALIRR010008329.1:0-18746 GCA_023091755.1 Montipora sp. Colony 1 RG-2022
TTTGAGCACTCTGGCATGACTTGGATGTACCACATGCGTGGGACATCTGGGGTGGCTTTATAGCTCAACCTCCATCCTAGACATCAGCACTGCACTGATGAGGCCCAGAAGGCCGAAACAGTACTGTCTGCAGTTAGTTATATATATATATATATATATATATATATATTTAGGAACAGCATCCGAAACATCAGAAAACTACTTGTTGGACTCTGATGCGTCATTATGTCATTGTCGTTACTACGATGGTATGCCTTGCTGAAAACATTTGAAAGCATTCATACCTCAGTGGCAATCAAGGAAGACAAAAGATATGTAATTTTGGCTAAAGTAAGTTCATAAACTTATTTTACGATAACATTCAAGTAATAGTAAGATACTGTGCGTTTATCATCTATACCAGGGCAAGTTATTATAAACAGAGTTAACTGAATACAGGGTAATGTGAAGTGCTAGATTTCTATCCCATATGAACCATGTGAGCGTTAGCCCTACTGATGGAAATGGGCCCACACAAGGACAGAGAAAAACTCTGACCAGAGTTCTTGTTGGTTTCAGTTCGTGAACAATCAAAAGCGTCTCTAATTGGTGCATTCAGGTCAGCACGAGGAGTGAGCAGGCGCCGTAAGGTTCAAATAGCCAAATGTTGGCTATAAAAACCCTACGGCGCATGTACTCCTACCTAGAGTTTCCCAGAGCCTTGGGTCGACCCAAGGCTCTGGTGACGAGAATGAATATAGACAACTTTCATAATAGCAGCCAAATAAAATATTCTTTTGTTTTAATAAAAATATAAAGCCTTTCTAGCCTCGCTAGGACGAGCAAATTTCAAAAGAATAGTTGTTTCAAAATGAGGGCAGTTGGTCTAATAAAACAAATTCAAAAGAATGTAAATGTGGTCGCCATTTATGAAAGTGGTGTGTGTATTCCTTTTGTGTTTAGTGGGGAGTAGAACGGGGAGGCAAATATCTTATCTCCCTAGTTTTAAACTCATTTTTCTCCCTCTTCCCTAATTTTTTTGGCCGTTTCTCCTTCCTCCCCGATTTTTCACCTTTCTCCCAGATCAGTACTTTAACGGGTTTATGTGACGTAACACTACACAAACAGTCTAAATTCATTCCGATATTGTGACTTTATTAACGAACCTTGCCCTTTGAAGACTTTGAATACTAGCAGAGCTTACCGTTTAATGATGTACCCTACCTTTGTGGCCTTGCCGAAATAGCAGACCTTGGGGGATTACGTAACACAGTGCCAGCAGGTTAATGTATGAGAGACCGCTTAATTGCTGCAAAGATCACAACACGGCGCCGTTATCGATGACGGAATGCCGAAAAAGCGATGGAAAGGTCAAAATACATTTATTTGTTAAGATTGAGTTGCTGTATTGCTGTGAATTTCTGAAAACCTAGTGAAAGCTCCTAATCGGACAGCATTACTCGTATTATTACTGACGCCTAAACAGACTTAAAACACACAAGCAGTGCACAGAAGACAGAAAATATTTCATGCTCACCATGGCCTTGCCCTGTAAGGTTTCGAAGCGCATCATGACGTTACGTTGACTATTAATCTTTTTGCGCACATTTGATATATGACTAGAAAAATCCAGATTGTTGTCTACTTCCATTCAAAAGATCCCTAATGTAGCCTTAACACGGGATGAAACGTTTTAGTCAGTATCCCCAAGCCCTAGACCTTGGTTTCTTCTTATAAATAAGATAAAAGTTTATCTACAAGGGCCAAAGGGCCCAGGTAAAATGTGAAAAGGGTCCAGAGCCAGTTAAAAATAATCCACTATCAGAACGGAACGTAAACTAAGCTACAAATTCCAGATGAGCAAGGCACAAAGTCCAGCGAGGAACATATATTAGTAGCATGGATAAAATGTAAAAGTCCATCAGGGCACAATCCCCACAAAAACAAAGTAACAATTAACCGTAAATAATTACAAGCACACACCAGGTCTACTCCTAAGTATCTGGCTAGAAATTTCTTCTCACTCTTTCCAGCCATTTGACGAGGGCCACCCTTGTGCTTCTCAAGTTGCCTCGTTTACGCCCAAAAAAGAACTCTGAGTGATAATGTCATTCCACGAACAGGAAAGTCCTCGGATTCCCATTTCATAGATATTTATAAGTGTCGGGCTAGCCAGTCCTACCAGCAAATATCAATTGGAATTTTCAGCTTTTAAAACGTGCCCAAATTGTATCGTTATGTCTTGGAATTCATCCACATCCGCATTCTAGGCCTCCCAGTCTGCATGAAACCATCTCTCACCTCTGTCTTGAGAAAGGAAAAGGAAAGGAAAGGAACTTTATTTAAGTGTCTAGTCCTTTTAGCGCTGGAACAGTAATTGGGGATACTGTAAACTGAAATTAACAATTAACGTAAAGTCAAATGTTGGCTTTTAAGAAAAGGAGAAAACCAGAGTACCCGGAGAAAAACCTCTCGGTGCAGAGTAGAGAACCAACAAACTCAACCCACATATAACGCTGAGTCTGGGAATCGCACCCGGGCCACATTGGTGGGAGGCGAGTGCTCTCACCATTGCGCCATCCCTGCATCCCAAGAAGACCAGCACGGCTCTTACGTTTTTTCCTGTAGAGTCAACTGAAGTGTCAATTCCTTGTAACAGCCAACATCTCTTTTTGGTATGGTACGTATTGGAGAGCCAGAACATTTACACTTGCGCTGACGGAGTGTTTGAACAAGAGAGTAAAACGCAGTACCTCTGGACATGGCACCGGAGCGTCGTGCCAGACGAGTCATCCCGAGATTTCGGCCCGTGCGATCGCTTTCGGACGCGTGCAGTTGGCCGTTCGCTGCTTTCAGATACCTGTTACCTATCTTCTTCGTGCCATGTGGCACTTAAGGCCTCAACACAATCCCGCCAACCATCTCTGTCAGCCGCTGCCATTTGTACCTCACTCCAGTTCTTCCATCCCGCTTTTTCTCTTTCTCTCTCCGCCGTCCTTCTCACTGTTGTCCTTGGTCTTCCCCGTTTTCGCCGCCCATCTGGTGTCCAGGTTAATGCAATTCTGCATTCATTGTTTGGTTCATTCCTCATGATGTGGCCGATGATTTTCCATCTTCTCCTTCGCACGTCCTCACTTCAGGACTTCTTTGTTTGTAATTCTTTCCTGCTAACGTATCTTAAATATCCGTCTACGACACCTGCTTTGGATGACATCAATTTTATTTTCATCACATTTATTCATATTATTCAGATAGATAGATAGATAGATAGATAGATAGATAGATAGATAGATAGATAGATAAATAGATAGATAGATAGATAGGTAGATAGATATATAGAAAAATAGATAGATAGATTATTTACAATGAAGCTGGGCATCTAAAGTATAAAAACATACACACAGAAATATATATATTAATACAATATAAACAGTAATAACTTCTTACTAAGCGAGCGCGAGGGCCGTACTGGGGAATATTGGCCCGAGGTCGTGGCAGTACGGAACGAGCGCAGCGAGGTCCGTACAAAAACGATCGCGGGCCAATATTCCCCAGTACGGCTCCAGTCACAATTAGCCAATCAGAGCGCACGTTATATCGGCTACAAACACAAGCCATATAATAAAAGTAAATAATTAACCTATGCGAAAATTATGTAAATTATTACAAATCATTTAGACCAATAGTTATTTACAAACTCTCTTAGTGTCAAGGAGCATTTTGTGGCATAATCAAGGTCGTTAAATAATTTAGCAGCTGAATAGGCAAATGACCTATAGCCAGATTTAGAATCTATTTCAACCATGTGTAGATTCGCTCTGTTTCTAGTATTGTAATGGTGGACATCGGAATTGTAGGAAAAAAACCTTCTCAAATCAGGAGGGTAAATTCCATTAAGGCATTTAAATACAGTTAGACACTTGTGAAAATTCCAACCTTCAAACAAGGAGACCCATCCCAGTTCACAATACAAATTAGCGGTACGATCTTCGCTGATCTTTTTTGGAGAATAATCCGTGCTCCCCTTTCCTGAAGCCTAAGGAGTCTTTGAAGGCTGGTACTATCAGCATTGGACCAGACAGACAACGTAAGATTTCTATTGCTTTATTATTTCCGAAAAAGTCATTGTTGCTCTCAGGATCCGCTGGAGTCGCGGATTAAAACGTGTACGCACGCGCCATTGTGAAGGTAACATACATACTTACATAAACTCAATTTCATCTCGAATCTCAGAGTAGATGCAAGAGTAAATACCTTCGAGACATTACATTTACAGCTAAAATATGGCCTTGACTTTAAAATCGCCACAGAAAACACAAAAGGTACACAAAAGGCAGACCTTATAGGAGTATTTTGTTGTTTTTTTTGGGAAAAAAATGGGTTTTTCAGCTTATATGAAAAATAGGTTTTCTCTCGCGTCCTCTTCTTATGCATGATCTTCTCTCTGGCCTTTCTGTGGACGAGTTCCAAGACCTACCGATACAATTTGGGCAAGTTTTGAAAGCTAAAAACTTCAATCGAGGCTGGATTTTTCTGGTAGGACTGGGTGGCCCGACACTTATGAAAAAAAAAAATCTATGAAATGAGAATCGGGAGTCTTCCCTTGTCATGGAGTTTTTATCATAGAAAATTCGCGAGAAAGTTGTGCTTTCATTTCGCTGTAATCCTCGTGTCAAAGAAACGGTATAATGTAAATAAGAGAATAACGAGATTTATATTTGCAGATCACCTGTCCTCTTACTACTAAAGTCAAACTCTACATCTCTATGCAATAAGCGCATTCAAAATTTCCTCATATTACTTTATAAAAGTATTTTTTTTTTTTGGAAAAAAAAAGGGTTTTTCTGCTTATCTGAAAAATACGTTTTCTCTCCCGTCCTCTTCTTATGCATGATCTTCGCGGAAATTACATTCTGTCCCTCAATAAACCTAGAACAACCAGTTATGGTCTTAGTTCTTTTTTCTTACGTATCAGCTAAGTTGCGGAATGCGCTACCTGATTTTATCCGTACCTATGACTGAGTTTACTGGTTTTAAAAGAGAATCCAGGGCCGCATTTTGTACAGCGGCTTTTCTTTTTAATGAATATATCTTTAAATATTATGTATTTAGTATGTATCTGTATATATATGCTATGTATTTTAGCTGCAAATGTAATGTCTCGAAGACATTAGCGCCGGTAGTTATTCTGAAATTCGAGATGAATGTATGTATGTTAAGTTCAGTAGGGCGCGTGCGCACACTTTGTAATCTGCGACCTTCAGTGCTTACCACATGTCAGATAAAATGACTGTTGCCTTGTATATTTAAGCCATCGAATTCTTACGTTAAATTGACAAGGGCGGTTTGGAGCTGTGAGTAGGCGTGGGATTTGTCTTATATGGTTTAGGGGCCGACATATCTCTCCCTCAATGCCGTACCGGGAGGCAAGGTCGGTAGCAGAAAGCAGCGAAGGGCCAACTGCGTCCAAAAGCGATCGCACGGGCCGAAATCCCGGGATGACTCGTTTGGTACGACGCTCCAGCGCCGGGTCTGGAGGTACTGCGTTTTTCTCTCTTGTTCGAACATTCCGTCCGCGCATGCGTAAATGTTCTGGCTCTCCGATACGTAGCCTACCAAAAGAAAATTAAGATGCTGGCTCAGTTACAAGGAATTGACATTTCAGTTAAACAGATTCTACAGGCATAAACTCGTAAGGTAAGAAGCGCGCGTGTCTGGTCTTTCACACAGACTGGGACGCCTAAAAGGCTCTGTTGTAAACATGGCGGTTCACGAGTGAAGTTGTCTCTCTGGCCTTTCTGTGGACGAATTCCAGGACCTACCGATACAATTTGGCCTTGTCATGGAATGGCAGAATTACCCAGAATTCTCTTTGGGCATGAATCGTGACGACGTGCGCATGTCACGCACACGTGATGCATGGCAGACTAGGAAGGTAAACGCAGTGCTAAAGGTGCAAACATTTTCCACAAGAATGGAACGTGAAAGCATTTAGCATTATGGGATAGCTGTGGATCCAGGTCTTCTCGGAAATGTCACGCAATGGCGTGACGTTGTGAATAGACAATCGCTTTGAGAACTTCGCAGGGATTTTACTTGAATCCCGTGACCCCCATTTTTCTTTCCGTAGATCACTTCCTTTCCTGATTTTGTCCATTTTAGCAAAAAAAAAAAAAAAAAAAAAAATCTGTACGTGAGAAGTGACAAATATCTCGCCTTTTATGCTCTCGTGCGACCGAACTTTTCTTTCTTAGACTATTATGTATCGTTTTTCAAGGTCTACTTCACCTCAGGAAAAGACATCAGCTGCAAAAGTTTGTTTATTTATATTAGTTATGTTGAATTGAATACGTTTACCTGAGCTAAATTTCACTAATGTAGCTTTTTTATTGCTGACAGTTGTAAGCTAATTTCGTCTTAAAATAACGCAAGCGTCTAAAAGTGTATCTTAAGATCTCGAAAACGATCACGGTGATCCCCCCATTTTCTTTTTGCCTTTTTGGCAAAAATAGATGATTACCATTCTGCGTGGTGAGTTCAAAAAAAATCTGTACGTGGGAACGTTTTGGGCGTGAACGTCCTTAAGCAAGCACGGTGACATATCTTTGTCATTGTAGTTTTCAAAACAGGGATTAGGAGGGAACATTCAGGGAAAGTTTCAAGAAAATCCTTCGACAACTTTTTTCCTGAGGAATCACCTTAAACAAAGTGGAACATGTGAACAGATTCAATTACTATTAATGGACAATCACGCATCATTTCGGTTTCAAAACTATAAGTGCGAATAGACCTTTTCGGCTTGTACATTTTGTTTTCGCAATACAGATCATGTGATAATACTCAGCAGGTTTGGTCTGTTTTGTTTTGTTCATTAAAATGAGGGCATACAAGCATGAATATGCCTGCATGCACTCTTTTTAATGAACAAAATAAAGGACCAAGCCTCCTGAGTATTATCACATGATCTGTATTGGGAAAACAAAATGCACAAGCCGAAAAGGTCTATTGCCAATTATTACGGTCAATTGGATCATGAAGGTTGGTGGAAAACTGTTGTTATAATTATATTGACGACGAGGCTTGGACATCATTTTTTGACGCCATGACCGGGATCGGGATTGGCCGATAAAAACGTTCGGGATTTCGGGTTGAGGGGAAAATTTTTGGTCGGTATTCAAGAACCCTATTGGGGACCCTCCCCCCTCGTACTCCAATCTGAAGGTCATTAAAAAAATTATTTATTTCAAATACAAACACGTTCTAAAATACAAATGATTCAGTGTAAACATTATTTCGCGTGGTTTAAAGTTATTAGAGCGGAATTTCCCTTTGACGAGTTACGCAGGAACTTACGCCAAAGAAGAACCCGAGTTTTCATTATCAAGTTGTCATTTGACGAATATTATCATACTTTTAACTTGACCTAGCCAGTGAAAAGCAGTTTTGTGTCGACCCCAGAGTATTAGTTTCCTCGATCACACTGGGAAGCACCGAGATGTTTCTTCAAAATGTTCAAGCAAAAACGATTCCGTCACGATCGAAGACGTCACAGACGTCAGCAAGTCCTGCACGAGAGTTTTACTTTTCGGTACATTTTTTTACCGATCCCGTCTTCAATACGAAATGAGCACCTGACGAAAAAAGTTGTTCTTTTCCTCTGCAAACATCCACACCCTACATAACAATTTTATTCCTGGAAAACTGGTACAGACGTTCGATGCCAAACGACTTGGAATAATCGCGAAATGATCAAAATAAGGGGGAAGCTGTACTTTTAACCCTTTGACTCCCAGGAATGCTCAGCATGTAAATTCTCCTCACATTTTCAATGAAATGTCAGTCAGACAGGTATTGAGAATGAGGCTAATTATACGCTTAACAGGAGTGATATTGAATATAATACCAAATTCTCTTAACTACCCAACAAAGAAATCTATGGCACTAGTTAGGAGAATGAACGTTTTGATCTTGGGAATGAAAGGGTTAAAAGATGTCCTCGAATCTGTCGTCGTCGTCGTCCTTGCTGTAGCTCTGTTCTGTTAATCTGTTTAATTAAACAATACCTGAAAGAAACAGAACGTGACCAGGTGATCTGGTGACGTAATTCGGAGGCCTGGGGAAAAAAATTTAACCGCCGTATCCCACAACCGCGCGCGGCCTTATTAGGGAGCTTACGAAACGACGACGCCGACGGCAAGACGACGCTACAAAACAATGGGCTTAATGAACAAAAACAAAGGCTCTGCATGCTCTGCACATGCGTTTTACATTTTGGTACATTTCTTTGCCGTCATCTCCAAAATGACGACGTGAAATAACCAAATTCAAGGTTCTTTGGAGGACGTCAGCACATCATGATGAATTTTCAGTTCTCTGTCTACCCTTCCAACTCACTCATACCAGTTTAATTCCTCGACAGTTACTACACATTTTTAACGCGAAACGACATGAAATAGTTTCGTAGTGATATGAATAACGCGAACTCGTATTTTAAAATGAAGTCCTCGTTGCCGTCGCCGTCCTCGTTTCGTAAGCTTCCTATTTTCGAATTCAACATGGCAGAGGCGAGGTTAGATCTCGTCGGGTCTACTTGAATGTTCATTCAGTAACAGGAAATGTGGTAGACACGGAATGATCTGTTGAGTTTTGGCGACGGAAATAATGCAGGGAGTTTGGAAACAACATCTAAGGCCGCGCGCGGTTGTGGGATTCGGCGTTAAAATTTTTCTTCCCAGTCCTCCAAATTACGTCACCAGATCACCTGGGAGGCCTTGGCCAAGCATTGTCTAAAACAATGTCGAGGCCCCCACACGTTCTAAGGCTTAATGTTGCAAATAAAGCTGATTTTTTGCGATGGCATTTAATTATTTCGTAAGTTATTTACTAATTTTTGGCTTAATTTAAATTAGACAATATCAAAAATACCATAATACTCTCTGTTTGTCCCTCCACAATTTAGCATAAGCATTGCTTCCAGTTTCTCTTGGGACCATTGTAAGTCCCAAGAGAAAGCAAAAACAATGCTTTTGCAAAACTTTGGAGGGTTAAACAAAGAGTAATAGGATATTTTTCATAGTGGCTAATACCAAGCTATCTACAAATAGTCATTTTTGAAAAAAGGGATTCGCAATAATATTATTCACAGAACAATTTGAGAGAGCAAAAAGGAGAAGAAATCGCGTTATTGGTAGACTCGAAAATGAAAAGAAATTCAGACTGCCAACAAGTATAACTACTTCTACAAACCTCTAGCTTATTTAAATCAAATTCTAAGAACCACAAAGACTATCTTTCATGTTGTTGGCATCCTTCATGTAAGAAAGTCGCGCAGTTCTTGAGCTTATTCTTTGTCTTGAGTGGGATGCGCCTTGAGGCCCACTACAAGCCCAGTCTCCTCAAACGGCCCTTTACCAGCAGCCATTGATTCCTGCATTGGATGGGCCTCTTCTTTGGAATATTCCTCCTCGGGTTTAAGGCTCTCATTTCCTTTTATTTCAGAAACACCTTGAGCTTCGCCACCCTCAACTTGTGGTGATACCTCTCCAAGTATTTCTCGAGGTTCGTCTGGCCTCTCTCTCTCCTGTACAGCTTTTCCTTCGCCTTCCTGTCCCGTCTCTTCAAACGGAGCTTTACCAGCCGCCATAGTCTCCTGAGTAGGTATGGCCTCTTCTTTGGAACTTTCATCCTTGATTCCAGAGGTTGCACTTTCTTGCAGAGGTTTTCCATCAGTGAGTCCTTCCTCTCCTTTGACGGTCTCCTGACTCTCTTGCTCCAAAAATGGCTGCTCTCCTTCCCGTACAGCTTCTTCTTCGACTCTCTTCTTGACCCTGGAGAGGTCTTCAAGGTCGCCTTTATGGAAAACATGCCTGGTTCTCCCATCAGGATCAACCTTTAACTCATCTCCTTCAACTTTAGTTTCTTCGCTCTCTTGTGTGGCTTTCCTTATCGCGTCGTCTTCGTTTGCCATCTGCGCAGCAACCTTCTCCATACGGCCATTCGGTTTCGCTGATTCTTGAATGGGGCTATCGGAAGGGTCCCCCTCTTTATGCAAAGCAAAAGGTCTTTCACCCTCTGATGTTACTTTAGTAGACAACCTAGCATCTTTGTCTTGTGAGCTTAACTCTTGAATGGGTTCTTTGGCCTCCTTGATGGGCGATTCCTCTTCCTGAATGTGTGGCTGTGTATCCTCGGTGGATAATCTGGCCTCTAAGGTAGGGGACTCAGTTTCTTGATCGGTAGTGGCCTTGGAAATGCGATCTTGCCCAGCCTCATCTTTGGACAAGCTGACTTGGATAGGCTCTCTGGCCTCTTTGGTGGGTGATTCTGCTTTTACATGTAATTGCGTAATCCCTGGTTTTCCATCCTCCTGAATGGGATCTCGTGCGTCCTTAGTCGTTGCTCCCATCTCTTGATTGTCTGACCTGGCCTCTTGAGTCGGTAACCCGCCAGGGCTTTGCGATCGATACCCTACTGTGGGGGTCATTGGGTCCTGAACAGGTGTCTTCCCAGATGAAGAAGACGGTACGTCAAGCCGTGAAGGACGCGAGGAACTAATTTGAGGAACTGAAAGACGAAACATACAAGGAGAAAATTTCAGCGATATGATTCTCATACTTGTCCAATAGAGCAAAATATTTGCGGTATTTTGTGTTCACGTCGCAGTGTCAAGGGGTGGATCTAGGATTTTTCTTAGGAGGGGTGTACTACTAAGGAATGGGGTATGGGGTACCTGACTGGTGAACTTTTCTTTTTGCAGAATACCATTTGAATTAGATAGCCGCAGGTCAACTCGGGAGGGGCCTAAGAACTTTGAGGACCACATGCGGTACTGTTAACTATTTGGTTGCGGACAGGGTTGAGCGTCGGTGAGAACTTCGTGATATTTACACAATGCACCAGAGATACCATCATGCAGCTGTACTAGATAACCCTCAGGGATATCTTCAGACAGTCTGAGAAAAACCGCTCGAGACAATTCTACCATCAAGTATTCTTTCTCTCCACGAAAGTCTAGATCAAAAAGCTAAGCACTCTCCCTACCGATGCTGGTCTTTTAAAATGGAAAGAAACCACGGGAGGAGAATTAAATACATTCTTGAGCACGACAGCGATCGTGAGCCTGAATCACATGTTCAAAACTTATTAATAATTCATAAGCCCAACAGCCTATTAAAACATCGATAAAACGTCACGTGCATGAGCTTTAAACCCAATAAAACACTACTCATTAGATTCTTTATATAAAGAATAGCAATGAGGCGCGGCTTGTTTTTCTTGTATGCTAATATCTTCCCCTCACATTTTGAGCCTTTTTTTGGCCTCCCGAGGGACTCGCTTTTTGTGGAATGTTTGTGAAGGCGTTCAAAAAACTCGTAGCACGTGTTTTATCGGGTCTAACAACACTGCTGCTCGTTTTTTAAAACATTACTTCAAATAACATGTTTATCAATGGAAAAGTTAGCGTGTAAATAGTTTTGTCTCCCACTGCATTGTTTGAGATGCAACTCACACGTTTGCAATATCTCACTTTCAGGCAAGTTTATTTTTGTTGGGATCACAGTTTTTTTTTCCAGGTTTGAAGCCCCTGCTATTTGCCAGCCTCTGTCCTTACTCCGCGAATTGAAGTATTCTTGGATTTCACATGACGTCACGGCCGCCATGTTGGTGTCCCCAAACAATGAAATGGCGACCATGTTGGTGTCCCGATCCAATCCTCCGGGAATTGAAAGCTATTATTATGGCAACGTCTTCTTTTGTTTTCGTTGAAAAACATGGCTGTTGATCACATGAGTGAAACCCAAGAATACCTGTGTGGAATTTTGTAAAAACCGACCTGAATTTGCGTTGATAGTATTTACTGATCTATCTCCTCCAATGTTGACAAAAGCTTGATTCGCTGTAATGTTTATGGTTCCTGAAAAGAAAATGCAAACGAAAAATTACAATAGTTATCATTATAATCGTCGTCATCATGATCATGATCATCATTATCATCATCATCAGCAGCAGCATCACCAACGTTCGCATAAGCAATATTATCATCATCATCACCACATCACTACCACCACCACTACCATCATCATTTCAATCATTATCTTCAGTATCAACATCACTTTAATATCGTTGTCATCGTCATTGCAGTTCTTGTCGAGCACAATCATCGTCATTAACAAAACCCAAAATCAAATTTTCATTATGCCACTCGATGTAACTCACTGGGCTCTGCGTCTTTTGGTGGGGAACTCGCCTCTGGTTGGAACGGCTGGCTCTCCAATTGTCTTGGAGCATTCTGTATTAATACAAAGAAAGAGGTATGCAAACGTTTGTCGTTATGCCTAAGTTGTGTCTTTTCAGCTCGTTCAATCACGTTTTTCGCAAGCTCTCACTCCATTTAATAGATAGCTCTTACTAACCAAGTCCGAAGTCCGTACTATAAAATTTAAAGACTGAGATTTTTCCAGTAGGTAATCAGGCACGCGGGAAAGGAAACTAGTTGAAGACAAGCGGAAGGTTCAATTGCCACAAAGATTGCCATGTAATACAAAGAAAGAAGTATGCAATCGAGTGCTTTAATTGGCAGAGGAGCAAATTTCATTGTGCTTATGCTGTGTTTCGTTTTCATACAACGCAAGCGAACGCATGCAAGCACAAGGAAAAGGAAAATTTCTGATCCTTGCGCTTGTGCGCATGCTCGTGTCAACCCTGTTTTCACAATGAAATAAGCGCTCTTATGCTTTGCGCTTGTGCTCGCGTTGCTAGTGATAACTAGCTAGGCTCTTATAACTCTTTTCTCTCTTTTGAGAAGTTACTTGATACTTGTAGCTAACAGGCAATAAATGAACTTTTATTATGTGGCAAGCAATTCTCGGGCTAAATGGATCACTCTCTCGATTTTACTGTACGGACCACTACCATGGAAACAGTCCGTTTTTCGTATTTTTTCTCTCTCCCAGGAAATTCAAGTTGAACGAAACACAAAAAGTTTTTAAACGAGGCTCAAACCAGTTTTAACACTTTCAACAAACTGTACTATTTGGAAGGATTGAATCCACCAAACTTTTTCACTTAATGGTTATGTTATGATGCCCTATGAAACACCAATAGATGCTTAACAAGATGCACTCATTAATGTGACTTAACGGGTTACCATGGCAACAAAAAAAGCAATCTAAAAACAACTTATATTCTTTCTTTAAACGCATGTCAAAAACGAACTCGGTAATACCCATTTTTTATTGCTGGAGATTCATTAGCACGCTAGGATAAAACTTTCTGTAAAGTTTAAAAAAATAGCTGAAGCAGATTCATAGCCCCCTCCACAATTGAAAAAAAATTAAGATGGCTCTGAATTTGCTCCAGATAATTTTTTTAAACTTTGCAGAGAGTTTTGTCTTTGCGTGCTAATCACTTTTCAGCGATAAACTAGTAATAGTTTTCAACCACACAAGTCAGATTTGTTGTAAGTAGCTTTCCCTAATGGAGTTGATGTCTTTTATCTATTGTAATAAAGACAGAGAGCTTAATTAATTCAACTCTTTTGGAGAACGAGGCGATTTCCCGCGAAAATAATTATTTTCCAACCCATTCACTTAAAATATTATTTATCGCTGTGTTGCATCTTTTTTATCCAAACGAAAGCTAAAAATAAAGACTATCGATCTTTCAGTTGATATATTATTTGTAATTTAATAAGTGAATCTTGTTAAGCAATTATTGGTGTTTCACATGGAATCGTTGAAACTGGTTCGAGCCTCCTTAAGTGAAACAGTGTTGTAGAGTTAATCTTTTGTAACAACACATTCCCTCCAAATTGTTTTTTTTTAAATCACAGTGGTGCAATTATAGTAAGCGGAATTTACTTTTACGTGTAAAAGGTTACCGTTGAAAGTTCGCTGATGGAAGACGAAGATTACGAAATTCACCAAGCGGAGAAGTGTCCGTTTCCTCATAGCAACGATGCCATAAAATAAACAAGCTACTAACCTCACTTGCTCGGGACCATACTGGAAAATATTGGCCCTGGGTCGTGTTTGTAAGGACCGAGCGCGTACTGCCTTGACCTCGGGCCAATATTCCCCAGTGCGGCTCTGGCGCTCGGTTAGTAAGAGGTTAATATCAAATACGTTTCTTCCATTTTGGCAAAATGCAAATTTTAGTCCCACGTTTGCCATTTGTCGTTAGTACGACACTTAATCTCTAAAATGCAATCTTGAAACCTTCAAACGTGAACCGTGGAAAACATAAACCTGAAGTTTCGCAAAAGACAAGCGCGACAAACGCAAAAAGCGAAGGAAATAAACCCGAGTAATTTGCTTATATGTATCTTGGAATCCATTCTCCGCACGGCCAAAAACCCCTTCAAGTGTCATTCACCAATCAGCTCCAGCGTTCTGCTATGCCTAGTAATTTTATCTACTCCACGTTCAGTTTTAGCGAAACACTAGAAAATTCGTGCACTCACTGGCTCCTCACTGGAACGAAATGGGAACCTTCTGCCTAGACATTCCTCCTTTCGCATGGCATCAATTACAACCTATAAAAAATAACAGTCAAGAAGGCATCCTACACGCAGAAGCACTCTAACCAGGGAAGCATGCGAGTAATGTAAGGAGGATCATGTTTATAAATACCCTCTACTAACTACGTAAGTACCGATCCTAAGATTTGGCTATTAGAACAAGATTAGGTTCTAGAACAAGTTTCCAAATTCACTTGGTCTAGGTTTTCATTTTGGGTCCTAGGACCTACATGCCTTGCCAAATTGGAGCTCTTGGCAGTTTTGGTGCGTGCGCTCTCCTAAAAAAAAGTTTTCAAAAAAGACTGATGGCGAGGACATTACTAAACAGCGAAACAAAACACCGAAACACCATGTATGACCCCATCATACACTGAATACTAACCAACATTGGGTTGGATTTTGAGATTATTGCTACTACTAAATTGAGATTAAGATTAGGATTCAGATCACGATTCAAATTAGGATCAATAACGTTTTAGGCCTAATTAGGCCAAAAACGATATTTAATCTTAAATCCAACCTTTTTCGGTTAGTATTCAATGTATGGTGGGGTCATACATGCTGTTTTGGTGTTAGGTTTAGGGTTTAGGCCGGTCACACCTGCCCCAGTTCAATGCAGCGAGAAATCAAAATGGCGGACAGACGATGTTGTAGTGGTTTCCAGTCTCCCCTACTCTGCTAAATACAATGGCGATTCTTCTGACTTTTCGCCGTGCAGTTTGACTTTGTTTGTCAAAGGGGTTTAGTTCTTTAAGCAACTGTCCTGCGTCCTGGGACGCATTACGATTTTGAAAATGCATTTTATGGATATTTTTTGCGAGAAAACGCACGATTTCTGGGTTAACGCGATCCCTATGACAGGTCTCCTCTATATTATAAGTTATTTACCACTAAAAAGCTTTTTCTTGACCCGATAAGCAAGGGAAGGGTGTCAAGAGTTCTGCAGCAGCGACAGGTTTGAGAAGGGAACCTCGAACTCAAACTATCTTTCTTGCAGTCGAATCCTAAGGTTGCGTAATTAGGCGATTCCGCAAGTCATGTCCAACCATTCCTCAAATTGATTCAAACGAATGAGGAGGAGGGAAAGAAGAAGCCCAACCTCGTAAGGAAACACCCTCACCAACGGGCCTTAATATGAGCGGAGTTAACTGAATAGAGTGTAATGTGAAGTGCTAGATTCCTATCCCATATGAATCATGTGAGCGTTAGCCCTACTGGTGGGAATTGAACTCACGACCTTCGGGTTAGATCTCCGCCGCTCTACCGACTGAGCTACGAGGTCAGACGGGAGCAGGCCGTGGGAACTGAAGATGTTAAAGTCACGGCAATGAACATGTACAAGTACAAGGAAAGGTTACGTTTATACAAACGTATAAATAACGTATATGAGCGACCATGAGATTTCCACTTTAATATCATGGGTGACAAATTACTCCTTAATTCAGGCGCGAAATTTCAGCGTTAATTTATAATTTCACATGTGAAATTACAAAATTGCCATGGTAACATCTCTTGTATCCCGATCAGAGCCAAGATGGCGTCTAGATTTAAGACAGTGACCATTGAAGAAGTTACGAAATTAAAAGAAGCGGCAGAAAACTTAAATACGTGAAAGAGCACAATTAACTGGGTGAGAGTTTTTGAGAAGTGGTGTGACGAAAATAGCCTTGAGAAAAACCTGGAAATGATTCTTCCCGAGCAGCTGGATAAAGTACTCGAGCGATTTTACAATTACGGTTGTGATCGTAATTTGTCACCCACGACATTAAAAGGTAATCAAATGGTTTTCTCGTGAAATTTGGAAATAATTTCACTTGCGTTTTGTCAAAATTCTGATAATTTCCCTCGCCTAAAGGCTCGGGAAATTATCAGAATTTTGACAAAACGCGCGTGAAATTATTTCCTAATTTCACTCGTCGCCATTTGATTGAGGCAATGTTCTTTTCCCCAAAGGTTGTTTTCCCCAAAGGTGTTTTTCAATAGCTGTTTTTCTCAAAATGGTTTGTAAACATTGTTTACCCCCGAACGAGCGTTTTAATCCATAACATCCCTTGTGCCTCGGGATGTATATAGCTTGATTAAAACCCCGCACTCTTATTTATCTCCTACAAAGCTACCGAGTAAACGTTTGTTACTTGCACATATGTTCGCGTCTTAAGCGTAAACCAAGCCAAATTAACCATCAACTCGTTGTGTTTGGTCTGCCTACCTTCCAGCCCTTTTTGAAGGCTGACCCCAACTGTGCATGGTTTCCAAAAAGATACAAACCACAACGTGCTCGAGATATAGCCACACATAAGCGATTCATTGACGCCAAGTAGCCAATTTTTCTCTTGTCATTAGAGCGAACCAAAGAAATGAGGATAATATCGTTTTCTTGTCCCTGTAAACAAGAAAAAACGAAACAAATAAAACAAGAAAGAAATGCCGTCACCTTTCAATTACCCCCGGCTGAATGTATTGTTGGTCAACATGTTTGGGGTGGAAATGTTGTTGGCACGTCTTCGATATCTGTATAAAACAAGTAAAGAATCGGGTAAAATCAACGAAGTTTCCTATTTTTTGTTTTTTTATAGCAAACTCATATCTCAACCCGACATTCGCTGTTCGTCGTAAACGCTATGTGAAAGTTCTCTCATGTTGACCAACATCGACCAGAACTCTTGGCCTATCGTTATTTCACAGGAAGCTCATAGCAAGGGTCCCAAAAGTTTGACCAACTTTAATTTAATCACATTATTTTCCGGCAAGTGTTGACCATTCAGTTAGAAAGCAAAGGTAGCTGATCGTGGTGACTCATCGCGAGATATGTCCAGGTTTGACCCAATTAGATGCACGCGGATTTCAATAAGCGTCCCGAAGTGTCTCCTTGCTCTTCTCGCCAACTCTCACATCACTCGTGTCACGGAATACAGACAATTTGTGTTACAAAGTGTCCCCCAAATGCTGCCCTTTAAGTAAAGATAAACAGCTGCATTTACCCAAAGCTAAAAATAACGCTAACCTCTACCCTTACCTTATCGTTGAAAATAGGTAGCAAATGCATAGACTTAAAGGGACACTTCGTGTTGGATGTCAAAATTGGGCGTGCATCTAATTAGGGTCAGACCTGGACATAAGTGCCCATCGCCGGAGTTATTGCAACCTGTGTGGCAAGCATTCTGAAGAGAGCTTAAAACGCCGGCGTAGGGAAGGAAGAGTCAACATTTATTTCTTTCACGTTTCTCCTGGCCGGAATATCTTTTATGCGGTTATCGTTTACTAGGGAATACTTGGTAATCAGTCTACTGAATAGCTGCACTGGAAAGTAGTTCGTAACGTTAGTGCTTTCTTTGGGGCTTCAAAAATTCACTCACCTGAAAGCTATCAATTGTCGTCACGTTTATGCTTTCCACAGCACGATCCTTGGTTAAACGAAAGCGTTTCTTTACTTCCTGAACCTGAATAAAGACGGGAGCTATAAGAAATACTGGGGCTTTACAATGAAACTAACGTCCTTAAAGTAACCTCGCTCCCAGGGTTTCCATCGACAAAGAGACCAAAGGGACCCTGGGAACGAGGTTGCCTTTACGTGCTACTATGACAAAAATAATCACTTCCTTTTTTCCTTCAGATTTTGAAGGTTGATTGCTTAACACTTGACTTGAAAAATTTTCAGCTTTGATTTTTATCCAAAGGCTGTTTACTTTGAGTGTAAGTTTTGGATTTTACGATCTTCCATTAATCACGTTCCACACTGACAGATAGGACCTCAGAGGGTTGGATCTAGGAAAAAGTGACGTCATTTACTCACAGGGTATAAACGCAGCTTATTTCATACGCAAAATACGAGTTTAAAACTCTGAAAGCCCGAAACTCCCGTGCTGCATATTAATTTAGCCGTGTACACACGCATTGCATTCTTAAACCATTGAGTCTTTGACGTCATTTTCTCCTCGATCTAGCTCTTATACCGAACACCCTTTCTGTAAACTGTTAACTCACTCGATTACGTTGTGTTTTACTCAGCTTGTTAATCGGCAATTTCGCAAAAACTGGCTCGCTGTTCAACTCACAATTCACCGTACAATTTTTCACTCACATGTCATTGCCTTATTTGGAAACTAAAGCGCACGTGATCAATGTCACATAACAACAACGACTATGGGAGGGAGGGCTAAGTCTATTACTCTCGCACACTCTCTCAAGATTTTAAAGTCAGTAATGGCGGACCATTAAATAAGAAAATTCCACTTAAAATAAACAAGGG
>JALIRR010008330.1:0-15000 GCA_023091755.1 Montipora sp. Colony 1 RG-2022
GTGATCACGCCACGTTAGAAAAGTCATAACGGCGCGTGATGTGGAAATTCGGATGCCTGCAACTCCAAAGTTGATGGGCTTTCCACAGTTAATCGGTTTCGCGTATCGAGCATGTAACAGGCAACCAGACATTTGAGTGTGTGCAATTTGAGACAATAAACAAGCACGAATCCGAATCTCCTAAATTTGATGAATCCGGAAACTTTCCGCCTAGTGTAAACGTAGTCTATGTATTATTTTTAGTTTCAAAGTTTCCCCGCGATTCCTGAATCCCATAATTATTGTTCACGGTAAATATCGTACGCGTAAATACGCCACTTACTTACCTATTTCGCAAATCAAATCCAGAGCACAAGTAAATCACAACTTGTGTAATTCACGGATGCGCTGGTCAATGTCCACAAATTTCTTTGCAAAATTTGCACTCGAAACCTTATTTTGATTGCAAACATAATCTTACAAGTTGCTGATTGCGCAATTCTTTAATCACCGCCGGGCAATAAAACTTGGCTAATTAACAATTATTCCATGAGCGCGCGTTGGATATGAGATGATAGCCAACGAGGCGCGTAGCGCCGAGTTGGCTATAATCATCTCATATTCAACAAGCGCGAGTGGAATAATTGTTTTATTAAAAACGCCCCCAAAATACAGAAAACTAGACTACAATAAAAATAAAAAGGCCCAAAAAATCACGCATATGCTTGCCGTGTTTGTAGATCATGGTATAATGGCTCATAACCCATGATGGCTTAGCCAATCAAAACTCTCGAATTGCATTATCCAATGATCCAGTTTTAATCAGTAATTTCTGATATCAAATCGGCTTTACCTTCGTCTCATGTATGCATTAAAAAGGATATTTTCATTGCTTAATAGTCAGTTCTAATGCTCTCCAGTAATTTTTGTGGACGAAAAGAAAGTGTGTGAACTGACCAACTGACCGTCTTATAAATCGACGTATAATGGTAGGCGGGGAAGGATAGTGAGTTGAAGGCAATAAACACATGTAATGCCACGAGGCTAAATAGATCTCACCAGATGTCTTTTACCTTCTGGAATAATGTAGTGTCAAAATATGCCAAACCACCGTTCCTTTTTGATTTCTTTGTCGCTAATTCTAGGCTTTGACCTCGCTGTCGGAATTTTGCTGGGAAAGGCTGTCATTCGTCGGGATTTCGTTTTAAGTGCTGTTGCTACTGTTTGGGCCATATCCGCGGCTTGTCGGAATTTACCCTGGCAAGGCCTCAAAGAGGTCCTTGTGCGTTTTGTTAGAGATTGAAGAGTTGCACTTGTAACACTTTCAACGGTTATGTATTGGACTTGATGTCGAAGAGATTATTGTGTTCGTTCGAGTTTTAGTTTTATTTTCTTAAAGAATTTTTATTATTGCATTAGTTAATGTCATATTATTTTTTTTAATTGTATCATCTATTGTTTGAACATATTTATCTTTCATTACATTTATGCTATAATCGATAACAGTTCGTAGTCTGTCTTCAAGAGATGTTAAACAATTATGTTTATCATTTATTTTGATTGTAAATCATTACGATTTAATTCTTCAATTATCACACTAAACTCAATCCATCATATTCATCATTAAACACAATTTTATCAGTCTGATATTTATTAAGAACATTCGGAAAATTTTCTAATAAAATATTAAATTTAAGATCCATTATATATATATACATAAGATAATTATTATTTTTATATAATTTTATTATATGGCTTGTGTTTGTAGCCGATATAACACGCGCTCTGATTGGCTAATTGTGACTGAATTGTAGGGCATTATTCTCCCGTAATGTCCACGGGCCGATTACGGGCTTGCAAAAACAAAGCAAAAGGTAATTAAAAAGCCATATCATAAACTACTTACTAACCGAGCTAGCTCGAGCCGTACTGGGGAATATTGGCCCTCGGTCGTTTTTGTACGGACCGCACTGCCACGACCTCGGGCCAATATTCCCCAGTACGGCCTTCGCGCTCGGTTAGTAAGAAGTTAGTATTGAAATCATCTTCAATTTCTTCTATTAATTAATTCATTCATAACAATAACCATAAGCAAAACTAGATACAGCTGTATACCATTTTCATGGATAAATCTCTTGTCATCAAAACGAGACATGAAGAGATTTCGTTGATTTCAAAACTACCTAATTGATGATTTTGACTTGGTATGATGTATTGGTTTGTTTTCAAATAATGTTTGCTTATAGTCTTCATGTTTAATGTTTTGTTGTATAACATTTTTCTTTATTCCTTTAGCTGTCTTTTCACAATTATTATTGTAATTATCCCCCTATGTCCCCCGCGCACCGCAACAAACAAGAAACAAGTGATCGAGTGAATCTGTTTGTGCATATTTAATGAAAGAACGGAGAGGTCCAGAGGTCTCGAAAAAAAACCCAAGCAAGGAAAGAAGCCCAAACAAGATTCCCAGGAGAAAGAAAGGAGGGGGCGAAAGGTACTGAAAACGGGATTACAATAAGTGAGGCAAACCGAAACTAGAACGAGAACGCAAATACATAGACATAAATATGATTGATTACAATACTTGAATATGCTGGGAAACAATGTTTGAAAGTACAAGTCTGTCCGCCAAAGGCAGGCGTAAGTACAACATGCAAGCGTCGGATCTCCAGTCTCCTTGAAGTTTAAATGAATTCAGCTGGGTTTCCGCACTTAAAGGCGAATGTAGCGCCTCCGCGACGTAAACTGTGGCCGGAGAAATCCTGGGGATTGAAGGAGGCAAGGGAAGCTAAATGTTTGATGCCAGCGTTGAGACACTTGGCCGTGATGCAATCGAACTGGTTGGTGGTGGTGAATGTGAAGAGAGGGTATTTGGCAGGAGCGGAGACTGTGCGAAGCAATGAGTGGAGCGCAAACGTGGGAAAGAGAGGTGATCCTGGGATTCTCGGAACTGGAACAACAAGGGCAGTATCGCCAGACTGGCGAGTTTTTTATCGCTTGACTGTCAGAAGGGCGCCAGAACTGGTGAACGTAACGCTGCCTCTTGATAACGCCGTGTGTGAAGAGAAGGTGTCGTCGAGTGAACGTGGAGCAAGGCTGGCTGCTCTGATAAATGTGAAGAAACCAACGTGAAAGGCAGACCACAAGGCGAGATAGGCGGAGTCGCAGAGGTTGAGATGAGCGCCGAGTTGTAACAAAATTGATGGGGAGAGGGGGAGCTTTGCGGTGAGGAACGTGAACCACTTCTCCAAAACTTTCTGGGTTAATTTAACATGAATGTCATTGAAGGCTTGAGTGTCAAAATGGCAAAAGTACATGTAAACGACGGAGAGCACTAAGATAACTGTTTTTGGCCTGATACGATTTGACGGACAAACTGATCAAAGTAATGAACGCAGCAATGGTAGATGGAGATGCTGGAAATAGATGAAGCTCATAACTTGAGATAAGAGATGCAAATGCAGTGATAGTTCCGTTTGGTGGCGTCCGATAAGGCGAAAGCTTGGATATGCCGGACATGATGAGAGATAGAAACCTGAAACAAAACGAAGAGGTGGTTACCACTGGCACTCGAAGTGAAACAAAGCGAAGGAACAAGAATACTCTGACAAGTGATCGTAATAAAGAGAAGCAGCGTCACGAAAGGAGGGCTGGAAATGAGGATCAGTATCTCATCTACTCAAAGAATCGGCGGTAGTGTTCTAATGGTCCGGTATGTGTAAGGCGCGTAGCTCGAAGTCGAAGAGGGAAGCATAAAAGCAAAGCTCACGCAAGCATGACTGAACTAAAGGAACGCAAGAGCGACCAGTATTGATGGCGAGTTCAGTGTTTTGATTTTCAGTTCTGACCAATATCCGTTGGCCACGCAGCTTGCCGGACCAAAATTTGACGCTGCCCGTGACGGCTAACATTTCGAGCCAGGCGATGGATCGATGAAAGGTGGATACGCCGAGTGGAAAAACCAGCCATCAAAGAAGCCGCTAACTCCAGAGGGAAAAGCATCGGTGCAGAAACGAGACTCGTTATCGAGCCAAGGAGAGGAACGAAGCAGTGAAACGCCCAAGCTGGTGAAAAGGTCTTCAATTAGTGTGTGAAAAGGTGAGTAGCGCGTCGTCGTAGGAAGCCTCAACGCTGCCGAAGTCGTCGATGTAGGTTACGCAACCATAGTGATATGCTGTACGGAAAATGTGAGCGATAGCGTTGCTAGTACGCTGACAAGCAAGAGTAGCCGAACTGAGCCCGAAGGGGAGGACGAGGTCAGAATATAACAAATCTTGCCAGCGGTAACCGACAAGGATGTAACCTTTAGGGTCGACGGGGATTTGTCGGTACGCGCGCTTCAAATCTTTCTTTAAAAGATAACAAACTGGACCCTCGGCTACGATAAGGTCGACAAAATTGGCGGAACGAGGGAAAGTCAGGTGGAAGGGCTAGGAATTTCATCGTTGACCGAGGCGCCCTGGGGAAAGCTTAGATCCAAAACGGCGCGTCGTATACTTCCGTCTTTAGGAACAGTTTGAAGCGGAGAAGTTTGCAGAGGTAGCGGAAGAGGATTGCAAATGAAAGGCCCAGCAGTGGCTACATGCTTTATCTCAATGAACAAAAAGGCATCGATGGTGTCAGGAAAGCGGACCGCTGAGGAATTAGTTGGTTGCTGTAAATGGGACAAAAACGATAATAATCAATTTCTAGAGGAATTCTCTCTTGAAAGAAATACAACATTTAGAGAGTTAAACCACCATACGAATGCAGGTTTTTTTTAAGGTGGCTGGAACCAGTTTCACTTCTTTTAGAGACCTTCTTGTTAGATGGGTTATAACTACTATACTATATCACGTAACAGCAATGTTATGGTACCACGTCAAACACCAATTATTGCTGAATAAAATGCGCTCACAATTTTGACATAATGGGTTACCATGGCAACATGAAAGGTCTCCAAAAACACCCTATATTTCGTCTTTACTTGCTTATATCTCAAAAATGAACTCGGTGACCCCCATTTTTTATTGTAGAATAGTAATTAGCATCTTGAGATAGAACTATCAGCAAAGTTTAAAAAAATTCTTGGGAGCCAATTCAGAGCTACCTTAATTTTTCGAAAATTTAAGGTAGCTCTTAATTGGCTGCCAAGAATTTTTTTTAACTTTGCAGATAGTCCTATGTCAAATTGCTAATTACTATTCTACAATAAAAATGGGGGTCACCGAGTTCATTTTTAAGATATAAGCAAGTAAAGACGAAATATAGGGTGTTTTTGGAGAGCTTTCATGTTGCCATGGTAACCTATTACGTCAAAATAGTGAGCGCATTTTGTTAAGTAACAATTGGCGTTTGATATGGTACCATAACATTTCTTTTACGTGATACAGTTTTGTAGTGACAACCCTTCTAATAAAAAGGTCCTTGAAAGTAGTGAAACTGGTTCCAGCCACCTTAACTGGAATTTTGCGACAATAATTTTTGAGAAGGGAGAACAAACACAAGCTCGGACAAAGACCGTTGAAGTAAGGCGAGGGCACTAAGGACAATTAACATACACAACATAATAAGACTCTGACTGTAGCAATGGACACCAGGGCAAATGAGATGAAGGAGAGCACATTCCCAGCGGGTGTCCCGCATTCCCATTGTATAACGTCCTACGTTGGATTATGGAACAAGAAATACTGTCCTCGCCATCTTTACCATATGTTAATTTTCAAATTCGGCCTTCGTTTACAAAATCAAAGAATTGGTGTCATTTTTTTGCGATCGATGTATATTTTTTAACTACTTGAGATCGTGCTATATACCAAGGTGCTTTCCATTCGACCATAATCATATAATTTCCGGCGTAAATTTTTAAATGATGTTTTCGAATTTCCTAATGTCTTCCTAAAAACTCCCTTCCCATTGGATTCTGATCCTCAAGTGTGTTAAGGCTTGACCAGCCTAATTATTATGGATATTTTTATTTGAAGGGAAAGCATTTGTCCAGGGCCTATAAAACTTGGCAGGCAGTTAGTTATCGGTATTGCTATATTTTCTCCAAATGTTTCGTATCACATTCTAGTCACGTGACCCGAAATCGACTTATAACAGTTTTGTTTTTTACTCAAAAATAGGGAACATTCAGCTACGTTATATCAATCTTGATTCTTGATTATTCCATAGTCCCTTCTAAAGGCTTTGTCATGCCGCCTTTTAATTATGTCCTCATGTTAAGAGCAATAAACAATAGGAAAATAGGTCACGTGACACGATAAATATCCATATATCTTAAAAGGTAAATACCGAGTACCACGTTAAAAGGCGGCATTCGGTAGGCACAGTTGTGCTAAGCGTGTTAATGCCAAACGTTTTCAAAATTTTGAAGTATAAATGATCCCCATTTTTGAGTAAAGGATATAAACGTTATAAGTTGTTTTAGGGTCACGTGACCAAAATGTGATGCAAAATATTTTTGCAAATTAATGACAACACCGATAACAAACTTTCTGCTAAATTTCATGGACATTAGACAAATATATGCATTAATCAATCAATCAATCAATCAATCAAGTTTATTGTCATATGTGAGGCATTGTTGCCCAGTTGCCCGAGCCTGAGGTTGGTTAGGTTGGTCAAGCCTTAATACACTTGAGTCGATCCCGAAATTTCCAAAACGTTCGGCAAAGCGATTGGCGTTTCAGAACTTCAACAGCTTTCGGATTCTCTGAAACGTTCCAAGGGATCTTTTGAGGAATGGAAAGGGCCTAAGATGACAATAGCGACTACATGTAGTCTCCGTTGTTCGCACGGCTATTTACACTGGACATTCGATTTACTCTAGTGATTGAAAAACCGCTCTTTTATTTTAAAAAGCTCAGTTTGCACTCACACTACCCAGTCACGGACAGCAACTTATGGTGCCACATTACTTTGAACGTTTCGCAAGAACCGTAAGAAAGTAGGTAACTTGGCTACAATCTGCTCTGGTTCCCAGTTTCCTTCCTCAAGCATTCGGTCCCATTCTTTAGAGTGAAGATGGATATCCGTCTGGACAGGAAAACAAAACAAAAATATTAAAACCTATTTTAATTAATTTAGTGAGGATGGCCCGGTGGTAACACTCGTGCCTCCCACCACTGCGAACCCGGGATCGCATCCTGAGGTCGTATGTGGGATGAGTTTCAGTCGATCTCAAATCGTACTCCTAGTCTATTCCATCTGGCTGTGGTGCTGTGCCCGAGGTCATACATTGGTCGTGTTCAGGGGCCGAGCGCCTAGCCGGCTACACAGCTCCTTCGGTATGACCTCGTTGAGCTGCGCCCCTAACAATTCAGTCTCCGACTGCGAGTAAGGGCGATTAGCAGGTCAGATATTGTTATTATTAAATGACTGACTAACTGACGGACGGACTGACTGTTTCGCTGACTCGCTGACGAACTCACTGACTAATTGACTGACTGACTGCCTGGCTCACTGGCTGACCCGCTATCTGACAGACGGACGGATGGACTGACTGACTGGCTTACTCACTGACTCACTCGCTGACTGGCTGGCTGGCTCGCTGGCTGACTCGCTATCTGACTGACTGATGGATGGATGGATCGACTGGCTGACTCACTGGCTGGCTGGCTGGCTGACTCGCTATCTGACTGATGAATGGGTGGACCGACTGGCTGACTCACTGACCGACCAATTGACCAACCGACCAACTGATGATAGCCGAGTGTTCAAACTGACTGAGTGAGCGAGCGGTGAGCCTTTAGTGTTCAGGTTTTGCTCGAGTTAAGCGTACATGCGCAGGCTACTGAGTTCTCAGAAATCTTGCAAACAAGTTTCACAAAACGAGCAAACGTTTTCTACATTTGTAAGGAGATGCAAGTTGCAGTGTAATTTTGAGTATTAAAGCAATACCTCTGGGTCTATTTCGTCAAAATCGCTCGCTTCAGTTTCGGCGGCATCCACGGTTTTGTCTTGATATTTCGAAACAAGCAAGGTAAACATTTCGTCACCCATTTCATACTCATAAATCCTTCTTCGACTTCGCCGCTGATAAAACAGGTCAAACCCGTCTGGTCGCTCGGAAACTGGTGGTAGTTTTAATTGACCGTCCTTGATCTTCATTCCCATGAGATACCTTTCTAAGATTTTGTCTTCTTCTTCGGCCTGAGGCGTCCTAGGAACGAGGCCAATCACTGGGTCTGAGTAAAGAACAAGAGACTCGTCACCAGCCGCCTTTTATTTGTCTATTTAAGAGAGAAACACGAGAGGGATGGGGACGAGTCAGACTAGCACGGCACGAAGGGAAGGTGTTAATATGAAAAAGAGATACAGGATATTGCCGGGAACAAGTCAGTAAAAGTGGAAACGTGTTTTAAATATTTGGCCCCATGTATGAGTCGTCTACCTCATTTACACGTAAATCACCACCTCAACAGAGCCGCATACATGATTGAAAATGTTGTGTGAATTTTTACAGTCACAATTTTAAGCGTTTATTTTAAACCAGGATATTGTGTCTGGAAATTTTATTACAGGAACTGACGTTGAACATGATGTACTCAATAATCATCAATGGAAGTAGAAATTACGTTTGTGATTCAAGACTCGTCGATAATAGCGCATTCCGTATAACACAGAAACGAAACGACATATCCTAGTTACAAAGCAAATAAAAAAAATTCTGTTAATTTCTTACATGTTTTTACGAACAGTCGGTAGTCACATTGCTTGGAAGGCATGAAGATGTCCGCTTTCAGCCTCTGCTGTGTTTGAGAGCACATGTAGAAACATGGCGTGTGTGATGACTCACCCTGCTCATCAGGCAGTGCATGACTCATGACACTCATAACATTAAAGGGTGCACTGCAAGAGAACGCCATTGAACTTGCTCCGTCGCCTTCCTGTTCGTCACTATCTTTCTCGGTAAGCCATGCCTGTTAAATGAGAGGAGAACTAAGGTAACCTGCCATCAGGCGTTCTTATTTTTCGCCGCCACGAACAATAAGAACGCCTTTGCGCATGTTAACTCTTTGGTGGCATTGCATACTGTACATTTATACCATGCCATGGAAAATACAGCCAATCAGAATACAGGAAAGCCATTGTATATTCGACGGTATTACATCAACCTTCTCGTCACGCGCCACGCGTTTGTCGTATTGATTGTGTTGGCCACTATTCTCAATGGCATGGTGCAAGATTGCTATGCAACGCTCTCTCGTGGTATACCATGGAATATCCCACGAGTCACTTGTGCTTTCTTGGTAGACACACTCGCCTAAAGACTCATGTATACCAAGAAAATACAGGTGACTCGTGGGATATTTCATGGTATATACCATGAGAGAGCATTGCACAACTAGTATGCATCTGCTGCACCACAAAGTAGCACACAGAACGGTAACCAAAACAAAAAATATCGTTACCATGATAATAACCATGATAAGGTTTATTTTGAACACGAGTAAAGCAGGCCGCGCACAGGTGGCTCAGTTGGTTGAGCACCGGGCTGTTACGGGGGAGGTCGTGAGTTCAACTCCGGCCGGACCACCACTCAGGGTCTTTAAATAACTGAGGAGAAAGTGCTGCCTTTGTAATTACATCTGCAAATGGTTAGACTCTCTAGTCTAGTCCGGAGGTCTCACAACTCTTCAATGTTCACAATCCTGTGGGACGTAAAAGAACCCGCACACAAAGAGTAGGGCATGTAGTTCCCGGTGTTGTGGTCTGTCTTCTGTGGTGTATCCTGGTGGTTAACCTCGAAGGAGACCTAATATGTCCTATTGTTACTTCACCATACTCAATCAGTAAATAAATAAACAAATAAATAAATAAAATAAATAAACATCAAGCAGGGTTAAAAACAATTTTAGTTCTACAACGTTTCACTTTACCACAAATTGTTCACCCAATTAATATTTACATAATTGTAAAAAGTAAACTTCTGGATGCCGATCGGAGTCCTGGGCGGTGTTCACCCTTGCTGTCCAAGCACTGGTGCCTGGACACCGGCACAAAATAGTGATTTGTTCAGACACTGGGTACTCTAAAGACCGAAGTACCATGCATTTAGTGCTCGAGTACAAGGTCGATACCCTGTGCCCGGACACGGGTTCTGTGCCCGAATTCTGGTGTGAGCGCTTGGCAAAATGTGCGTTCACATTAGTGCCCAGCGAGAATCGTACTTAGTCACCGGCGGTGCGAGGGCACCAAGTGTGAACGTAGCCTTGGACGCAAATAACTCAGTTTTCTTCGCCTACTGGTATGACCTATCTTATTACATGCACACAAACGGTGCCAGGCTATCATAAGGAAACCTTTTCCCCACGGTACTTTGAATCAGTATCCACTAACACGTTTTCCTATACAGCATTTACGGAGCCCCCATCCCTCCCTAGCCTCCTGCTTCCCTTGGAGAAGTTCTGAAATTTACACCATCCTTTTCCCTTTGTTTTCCCTTGGGTCTCTAGTTGACCTACGCCCCTTTACAACCTCTATTTTCTTTCGTTCTTGTTAATCTGCACCTCATTTGTTCTTAGGGCTAGGGATATTGTTTGCGTTATTTACATTTTGTATTGTAAACGGTACAGGTCACCCACGGCTGAGTCTCAACAGCTGGGTGCAAATGTTACGTAATAGCCCAATTTAAACCAATACATTTTGAAAAATTATTTCTTCACAGCTTACCTTGACACGAACATATCGGCAAGTAGGAGTGTAGAAGGTGAAGTCGTATCTTACTTCCTCTTTAGCTGCACGGGATTTCAGATTGTTTTCAATGTGTTCAACTTCTACTTTTTCTAAACCTCCTTTGAATTTTGCCTTCCAACCAAGCTTTTCGTTTTCAAGTTTTTCTTTGATTTCCTCAAGTGTAAAATATTCTTCGTCTTGTTCGTCTGAAAAACAACAAATGACTGAACTGTTCTACCTTGACTACCTCGTCTTTATTCGTAGGAAGCTCTCCCACAACTCCACACGCGCTGAGTATGACTAAGGGAAGCCTGGAGGAGAGGCGGCCGCAAGTTCCGTCTAAATACCGACAAACTGATGTCTATAACGACTACAACCGACAGAGCACAACGAATCATTCTCTCACCTTCATCGACCTTAGTTATATAGACATGGCCGAAGTGACACCATAATGTACTAAAACCCTCTCTCTTCTTCCTTTTCTTTGTGAAGCTTTTTTAACACCATGAGGAGTTTATTCCTCAATTTTTCTATCACCAGTGAAGCCAGGGGTCGACTCCTTTTCAACAAAAAAAAAAAATTAGCATGTCAAAACAACTTATTGAAGGTTCTGGCTCCCAACGTCATCTACAAAAGGTTGACGTCACTTTAAGATCGTCGGGAGGCGCGGTGGCCAAATGGGTAACGTACCTGGGACCTAGACTCCAGATCAAGCGGTCTAGGTTCGAGTGCTGGCAGGGAACATTGTGTTTTTTTCTTGGGCAAGACATTTTTGTCTCACAGTGCCTCCCTCCACGCAAGTGTATAACGAATAGACAAATCATTTCCTGGGAATGATAACCGGGCCATGGAATAACATCCTTTACCCATTCAAGGAGATGTTATACTGACTAAACTCGCTTCATGCTACGGAAACCGAACACAAATTAAAGGCGGAATGAAGAGCCACGAGCAGGAAATGGTGCACTTCATAGACAGTTATGCCAGAGTTGCCGGCATCTGGAAGTTGTACGCTGGACAGCTCAAATTCGTGGTTCAGCTTTAATTGGGTCGTATCCACGTGAACATGCCACTCTGTGCGTTTACTTGAGCGTCTCATCAAATTACACTTGAGGAAAAAATACAATTACTGTAGCTATCATCAATTAAACTGTGACAATTACTGCGTATGCAGTGTGACGTCTTCATGTGACGTCTCGGTAGCCATATTTAGGCCTGTCCTGATTGTGTACGCAAAATGCCGGGAAGTTGCTCACTGGAATGCCAAAAAGTTGCTAAAAATTGCCAAAAATCCAAATAGTCGCTACCGAAATTTCAAAAGTTGCTGCCTAAATTTCTTGATATTTTTATATAAACGTTAATTAACAGCTATATTTTTCGTTCTTCACAATAATAGCTGACATCTGTCAAGAAAAATAGCTTCAAAGTTATAATGGCTCGCAAATTTAAATATGGGCGAAATTTAAGAATACTCTTGAGTGTAACGGAACGATATGGTTCATTTGACGTCTGGCCGACCGTTGTCAAGTGACGGGTTATGTGTTCAAACGTAACTTCAGAAGGTTGCTGAACATTCAAGAAATTCACATAAATTGAAGTTTTCCATGAAATCTTTGACCTTTTCGTGCTTCATGTGTTCTAAACCTATATTTTGCTCAAAAGTTGCTCAGAAAGGCAAAACTTGTTCGAGGTTGCTAGAACAGCAAAAACACTTTCTTTTGGTCCAATAAATTGGCATGACTGCTGGCCACGTCAGTGAATACGCTCTATTCGATTCTGTAGCGCTAGCTCGAAAGAATTCAAGGTTATATTTTTAAAGCGGCGAATTGTACCTGTGCATTTCTGTAATATTAACTCAAAAAAGTAACGGTGTGACAGGACTTACCACGATTTCTTTTATCTTTCGAATAGCTCTCTTTTGACACTCAACAGATCCCTTGACATGGAGCGCGTTATCCTGCTTGCCTTTAGAACCGGTTCTAAATTTTGCCCCTGTAGTTTGTTCTATGTCGTTTAATTGCTCGCGGTTTTTTCCAATAACTACACCCATGTATTCCTTGGGTATAAAGTCGACCTTTTTCCAAGAGCCTTGATGAATGCTGTCTTCTCCCTAAAGCGGTTTTTTGGCAATATATGAAAATTAATGGCAGGGCAGTTATAAAATAAATAAACCCTATGGCCACTGCGGTGTTTACAAAATTGTCCATGGGTATTATAAGTCCCCAAAAGTATCGGAGAGCTACTGAAAGAGCGATCAACTAAATATAACCTTAGACAAAAGTACACATTGGAGCTGCCTAAAGTAAAACAACAATTTATGGACTGAAATTAACCCTTGGTTAAATCGTGGCATTATACTGTTGCCAAGATTTGGAACGTTAATCCAGAGTAAATTCGCGCTGCTAACAAAATCGGAACATTTAAGAACTCGGTTTCAAAGTTGGATTTTTTTAAATCTCACATTTTAATTATGCAAATACGCGTCTTTTCTATACTGAACTTTTATAACCTGATTGTAAATAATAACGTGACCATTTTCATTTTTAATTGTAAATATACTTTATATAGCTTTTTGTTGCTTTTTTTATTTCGTGGCATGTCCGTAAAGTAGCCATTTAGCTAAGCAAATTTGACCACGTTACTAAATGACTGATAGTAAATGACTGATGGGCGATTTCAAGGGAAATATGGTTTTGAGTTCGAAATAACGGTGAATTTGGAAGTAAGTGGGGTCCAACTGTACCTTTAAAATCCTGTCTATAATCTTTTTTGCGTAGGAGCACTGTTCTTCCGTTCCTCTTAAGTGGACTTGGTCGTCTCTGATTTCTAACTCTTTCACTCCACTTTCTTCCATTATTTCTTTTTTTCTCCAACCCTTTGTTCCTATAATAAATCCCACCTTGTCCTTCGGGATCTGCATTACGTCTTTTGGGTAATCTGCATCAGTAAGAGCCCTGTCATACCAGCTCGGTTCACCATGGTTTCGTCGTCTTCTTGGTTCACCTTGGGTTCTTTGGCTCTTTGGGTCTTTGCCTTGCTTTGAAGCACGCGACATGGCAACAGTTACTAATGAAAATAAACAGTTTAGAAAACACTCGCGCACTGACTTACTGGGTAATTCCAGCATTAACCACACAGATATGCTAGAATCCGACGGCGCGTTGTTAAGTCTTTGGACTGAAAGAAGTGTTCATAAATAAAAGTAAAATTCTCCCAAAACGCTAGAGATTTGCAGATATAGAGGAATTTACATTTGACCTTGAAATGGCGACGCCCAAACATGACTTAAACTCAAACGAACTAGCAATTGATCTAGTGAAAGTGAACAAACAAATGTTAGCGATCGTTTCCCAAATTTCCGTTCCTTTTACATTTCGGACCTTATAACCATAAGTAAAAGATTCCTACAAAAGACGCTGTTCAGGTCATCCTCGCTATACACTTGTGCGAAAACAGAATTCTAATTAAGTAACATGAGTCCATTACGCGCGCCGCACTGCAGCAAATTTCTGTACGATGTCGAATCGTATAACGATTCAAACGCACTGCGCAGATGTGAACTGAATTAACCAACACTTAAGTATTCCTTTCACACACGTACACTACGTTAAAACGGTTATGCACGCGATCTTCCCAAAAACGCACTTGCAGCAGACGTATTCCAACAAATGCAACTCTTTCCACTTTACTGCATACTCTGTTACAGTTGTTAGAGTGAATAATTTATCGAGTCAAGCGTAAACAACGAATATTGTATGAATGCTAATATTCATATACCTCGAGTTCTTTCTTGATGTTGGAGTATATATCGAGTTAAGCGTAGACTACGAGTATGGTATGAAGTCTAATAGGAGTGATCACGGAGTTTTGTTTCCGTGGTTGTAGTGCATAACGAGATAAGCGTAAACTACGGATATGGGTTGAACAATAAATAATAATTAATTATTCATAATTAATAATAATAATAATAATAAGATATTTATTAATTTTTTAAAACATTTTTAGTAGTTTTAGCGAGAAATACACGAAAGATGTTAAGCATCATCGCCAACTGAGAACTCGGAAAAATTCGAGCCCCAGATGGGATTTGAACCCACCACACATAGTTTACCCTAATCTCGAAATACACGGCAAAAACAGAGTGAGAGACAATAAATAATCCGTGGCTTTTGTTTCTCTCAAACCACTCTTCAGAAAACGAATACACAGGTCATTGTCGATGCAACAAGGGTATGGCGGTCTCAGCGTGCGAAGCGTATTTGGACTGAATGTTTTAGTCAGATTGAGGTTAATAGACCTTTTCGGCTTGTACATTTTGTTTTCCCAATACAGATCATGTGATAATACTCAGGAGGTTTG
>JALIRR010008331.1:0-2500 GCA_023091755.1 Montipora sp. Colony 1 RG-2022
ATCGTCTATAATGGAGAAATGATACTTAGCAATGTAAATGTAATTGTGTGAAGAAAAGTTAAAAGGGTAAACAGCTCACCTCTGGTTGCCGTCCGCGCCTCAAAAACGCACGTGCTTAAGCTCCCCGTTTTAACGAGAACGCCACGAAACAAGAATATCATTGCTTAAAAGAGGAAAAGTAATCGTGCTGCACGTGCAGCACGCATTTTAGCACAAATTCCTGCGGTCCTCTGCACCGCGCACCGGTGGCTCAGTTGGTTGAGCACCGGGCTGTTACACGGGAGGTCATAAGTTTAACTCCGGCCGGACCAACACTCAGGGTCTTTAAATGACTGAGGAGAAAGTGCTGCCTTTGTAATTACATCTGCAAATGGTTAGACTCTCTAGTCTTCTCGGATAAGGACGATACAGTTACGATACGATACGATACGATACGATACGATAAGCCGGAGGTCCCGTCTCACAACCCTTCAATGTTCATAATCCTGTGGGACGTAAAAAACAGCAACGACGTGAAATCACCAAATTTGAGGTTTTGCCGACGACGCGAGCGTACAAATGTGAATCTTTCAGTCTTCATTTTTAACTCTGAAACCACTCGTACCAATTCATTTTAGCATACTTTGCCCACATTGTACGACGCGAGCGAGATGGCCTAACCGCGAGAAACTTACCATAGTTTAAAGTTATATTTTAAGGTGAAGTTGTCGTCGCGGTTGCTGTCGTACGGCAACAGGAGGCGAGCTTTCCGAATGCCAGGACAATGGTGTCTCCCAGAGTTTTAATAAACAATTATTGGATGAGGTTGAGCATGATATCATGAATTATCAAAACCGAGGTCTTAATAATATTTAATCGTCTCTAGTGAAGACAAGTTAAAAGGGAAAACAGCTCACTTTCCGTCAATTGCGAGCTCTCTCTGCCATATCTTTTTCAGATGTTCACTCCAAGCAGTTTAGAAGGACAATTTTCTGCTAAACCCTCAAGTTGTGCAGATAAGAATTGCATACGCACTACATTGAAAAATCTTGAAACACATTCAACAAATTTTCCAAAATATGTAATTAAAAGAATTAAAAGAACCCAGAGAAAAGCTATTCATAATCATCCAGGTTTAATGAAGGTGCAAAATTGTGCACCATCATCTTGACTCTCTCTTTGCTCTTTCCAATCCGCTGCACAGTGTCTTCAATTAACGAGAGCCTCTCCTTTTCTTCGGTGTATCTGATTTCCAGTTCCTGGCATCGGTTCTGGCAATCTTCTTCCTTCACCTTGATAGCATCAAGCTGACTTTGTAGACGGTTGATCTTCTCTTTCAATTCTCCTTTATCCATTTCCAGTTTCTTCATCAATTTCTTCTCGTCCAGAAGTTGTTCCGTCACCCCTTCCATGTTGCTGAGAATACTCTCAGCCTCATCTCAAAAAATAAGCAAAGACATTGCTCATTTAACTTACATTTTCCAGGGGCACCCAACGTCAATTTTCGGAAAATATCTGTTCGGAAGACGATTTGAGATCTAGAATTTTCGGAACATTTGTTCTAAAATTTCTTGCTTGCCTGCCTCTCCTAGGATTTTCGAACATCTGAAAAAATGGTATAATTACCCACTTTCAACGGATTTTCACCCTAAATACGTCACCTAGAATTTTCGGGAGCCTTTTTTCTGGCTGAAATTTTCGAAAAGGTAAGCTTTGATCCCTATAGTTTTCGGATCACTAGACTTTCAGCTAGGAAATCCGAACAGATAAAAAAAATTTAGGGGATAAAAATATGCCTATATCTACCGTTTAAATACCTAAATACGTTTAACAATGCTATGTTTAAGTGGTTTTGAACTATATTCTCGTTGGGTGCCCCTGATTTTCCCTATAAAAATCAAATGTTAGTACACTCATCCAGGAGATCTCCTGTTACCACTTCCATCAGGAGCTCATTAAGCAGAGCCTCTATCTCCCATTCTTGGCATAGGAATCAACCCTTTTCCGAGTAGATTTATTTATAGAACGCCTCCCTTGGGAGATTCAGCATGCTCACTGAACACTATAAAAGCCAATCTCCCCAATTGGGAAATTCAGCACGCCCTCTGTTGTAAAAGCCCATCAAAACAAAGCTATCTTAGTGTCAAGGGAAATGGCATACATCAACTTTCCTTTGGAAAATCCTGTTCTGAAAAATAAATTTATTTGGGAAAGGTTTGACTCAGGAATTAGTGGAGACAGAGATTCCCCTTCATTAGCTCCTGCTTCCATATAATTAAGAATACTTTCCACCTTGTCCGAAATTAAATTGTCTAACTTCACCCTGATCATAGATACAGCTAGAAGCTTTCAATATCTCCACATACAATGAGTGGTTGACTTTATTTTTACTTTTGATGTAGTTATTATCATCCTATTAATCAGAAATAATTCTTTTGAAATTGAAAAAGGGAGGGGAGGGGGGAGGGGGGTTAGGATTAGGGTTAGGAGGGGGAGACATGTCCCTCCAACCAAGACAATG
>JALIRR010008331.1:10000-12500 GCA_023091755.1 Montipora sp. Colony 1 RG-2022
GCTAATTACTTTCGACACTCAACTGAAAACTGCTCTATTCAGTGAGATTAATTCATGATAGTCTTGTAGGAGTTTGCCATTTAGAAATTTGTACCAATAATGAAACCAGCTTTAATAAAACTTTATTTAAGTGTCATGTATAATTTTCTGAGGCACCAAATAATTGAGGACACTGCACAGAAATCACAATCATACCTGTAGTCATGTACATGTAGGTTGATTTTTGAGGAGCAGGGAAAACCGGAGTACCCGGAGAAAAACCTCTCCCAGCAGACGCCAAGTCTGGGCAGTAGTATAGCAGCTCTCCTAACCTGCTATTGTTTGGTATACTAAGCAGCTTCCATTGTTTTTGAGTCTAAGTCTTTGTTTCAATTCTTTAGTCTTTTGCTTTTGGCTAGGGTAGCGAACCAATCATGTTATACATTATGAGAGCTGCTACATAAACCAGTCTGGGAAATGAACTCAGGCCACATTGGTGGGTGGGGTCTTGCATCAATAACCCTACAAGGTCAGCTTCATGACCTGACAAATTAATTACTGCAAAAATTTATAATTGTTTGGCGACAGCTGTGGAAATTTGACTTCCTGGAATTCATTGTTGACACCTTACGTTACAAACTTGTCTGGAATCCTGGTACTGGTACCATTTCATTCCTAAGTGGGCCACTTAAACATGACCACTATACAAGGCATGGTACCTTAGACTTACGTGGATGATTTGTCAATCAACTGTGAATGCATATACAGCTGTAGAGCTTTGTGATAATTTGTGCAATGAAAGCCCCTAATAGCATTATGCTGTTAGATGTTATCTGTCATTATTTTTTTAAAATTCCCAACCATTTTTCCTGAGCTGGAAATATCTTTTAGGGATTCTGTCTCTTTCCCTCTGTCTGTGGATTGCCATCTTGTACGTTAATCAGTCTTGTTTGAATGAAATTGAATGAAAGCAGAGCATGAAACGACCCTTTTGCAGTGCGTCTTCATGTTTAATTAATTTTCTCTGTCTAAGGCCAGGTGATTTTTCCTGTCAATGCATGGAGATGTCAACTCTGTAATTAGGGGCTGTGCAATGAATAAACATTTAAGCCATTGATGCCTCAAATGCCCTAAGATACCCCCTTGACAGAATAAAATCTGTTAAGTCTCACTTCCAGATGTCAATGGGTTAAATGGAGAAAAGCTGGGAATGTGACTTGTGAAGCCAAAATTCAATTTTGGTACCACCAGAGAGGTGCCCCAAACAAACATTGATATCAAGTACTTTCATTACATCCAGAGAAGAGCAGGATCTGGTCAAATTATGGAGCATTCTCTCTCCTTCAATGATCACATGAAAATGTCTTAAGTTAATTAATGAACAATATCATAATGATCAGTAATGACATCCTTGACCTTTTTGTTCAGTTGTTTCAATGACAAAGAAGAATGCTAATGTCGCATTGCTGTTTGTCTTCCTCCACACGATAGTTCAGGTAGGTTTAAAAATTAATGAATTCATACTAAATTATATGTGTAGGTTTACTTTAGGGTCAAGTTTTTTTTGACTGGTGCAGGTTTTTGCAGTACAGTATGAAGCTTGAGTTCCCCTACTCAGGAAATCAATTCCTTTTTCGTTGAGTTTAGTTGAGTTAAACTTAAAAAACAGGAAAGAAATAAGCATCATAGGAACTTGAAATTTCCACAGATGTTTTGGAAATGAAAATAAAATGAATGCCTGTTTTTTTGGCTGTTTTGCAATTGATATTTGAAAATTATCATTTGCAAAAAACCTGTTTTCCCTGGCGGCGCCGTTTGTTAAATGAAAAACAAAAGAAACCTGTTGTGTCTTTAATTAGTTAAATTAGTGATCAGATGTGTCTTTAATTACAGGTAGTTAAATTAGTGATCAGAAGCGATGCTTACTGTACATGTACCTGCATTTTGTTCAATAGAAAGGTGATAGAGCTTTCATGCAGCAGTGGATTTGTCAGTAGGTTAATGGAATAATGCACACACTTTACTGTGCTTTGTGAAAAGTCAACTGGTTTCCTCCAGCCAGTTACTGTTTTTAATCATTCAGATTATTACTGGGTTGCCAGTGTGGCAAACCCAGTCGGAATGTGCGTTTCATTTGTTGGTTTTATTTTATTTATTTTTTTTTCCGTGTTGGTAAAAGTCTTGCCTGTCACTCCCCTGCTAAGTGGTGTCTTTGTGCATAGAGCCTTCTGTGTGTATGTTCTTAGGATCGAGAGGGTAGTGGGAAATGCGTAGATTTCTCTGGTGGACACAGTAGAATGATTAACTTAACCGGCAATGGCGTCGAAAGTTGATATCCAATTGTTTTATTTTAGCTGAAAAAGTTGAATGTTATAATGTATTACACACTTTAAACTGCAAAATTGCTTTTTAAGGATATTGTTGTGACTACAAAGTTCGTACCATTGGCGTCACTCCTGCTTTAAACGGCTCAAGTTACAAGAATGATTGACATTGAGACTTCTCCTTGTCCCTTGGTAGC
>JALIRR010008331.1:15000-18745 GCA_023091755.1 Montipora sp. Colony 1 RG-2022
TATACTAAGTAATAAATAAATAGCTAGAACTGAACGCTGTGCAAGCAAGTTTGAAAAATTGAACGCATAAATACTGCGTTTATGTAAATAAAATTATAAGATCTCGAAGAGTGGGAGCACCATGCTCCTACAAAACAAGCTTGTAGATCTGTAATGAAAAAGTAGTCCACTCTTCTCTGTCTCTCTCTCTCAATATATGGGTCATTCCACAGTAATTTGGATGAGAAATTATTAAAATGAAATTTGCTTTAAAAATTGCTCAATTTTCTGATAAATGGATAACATGTTAAATAAGGCTTTTGAAAACAACTAGAATTGTTGGATATGAATTATTGTTTATGCATAAATTATCATAAATTATGTAAACTAATGATAACAGCTGTTGCGGAGGGGAAAGAAGTTTTATGTTAGTAGAATATAAAAAAGAAAACAGCAATTTTAGTTAACTGCTCTGGGACACAAACTACTCCAGACTTAAAGTAACTTAGACACTGGCCAAACTCTACATTTCTATCAGTATGGCACCTACAGACAGCCTTCTGGATGCTCTTTTCCCTTCCGCAACGTTTTGAAGCCTAAAAGTTTTGTTTGTGCTCTTCAAATCTTCTAATTCTAGGTTAAGGGTTAGTTGTATTATGTTTGAAAAGAAAATTTATTTTAAACTATAGCCAAGAGAGATTCATTAAATTTTGTTGTGGAGGGAAATTTTGTTGCGGAGGGGAATTCTGTGGAGGCAAATTCTCTTTTGATAATGATTTCATTGAAAATTATGATGTTTACATTAACAAGAGATATCATTTTTCTATCATAAGTTCAGCAACCAGGTTGTGTTTCAGCAATCTATAAGGTAAATCGTGTTTAAATTAAAATGACAGTCAGTACAACAAAATTGGTGAAAATACCTGTAGCTAATACATGTAATTATATTTCTTTCATCATGCAAATGCCAAGATGAAAAATTTGAAACATTGCCACTTGAAAAATTATAAAAAGAAGGCACCAAATAATAAAATTCCTCAGCACAGTTCATTAATTTTAAATGGTCACACATTTCATCCACTGACTAAAAAGTTATAAACTTAACTGTCCAGTTGCTTTAAATGCAACTCTACCTAATTGACCAATGATGTTTTCATATAAAACAGCAGTTTTCCACTCAAAGTTTATTGCATATGAACTGCATATGAAAAACCACGTACAAAGTAAAAATGCAACATTGATAGCAGCCGCCACTGGTTCCTTTTAGTGGTTCAGCCTCCACTGCAGCATGTGATGGTCTTTGACAGCGTGCAGGGAAGCTTTATAAAACCAACAGTCTATAAAGCCATCGATAAAATTGTCAAGTTACTGAAAGAGGTTGATGGTAACCTGAAAATCGAAGAGTGGTCATTTTTTGCTAACCAGCCTGGAGAAATCGCGAGCCAAAGAAATGACTTTGACTGTGGTTTGCATGCATGTATGCTAGAAGTCTTGTTAGCACAAGCCCTATGATTTTTCCCAACAGTCAGAGCATCTCTGATGTAAGATGCTACATGATCCTTGAACTGCACAGAAATTCATTATTACCAATCCCTCCTAATGGCTTGAAAGTAGATGATTATTATGCAGTTGACTATGTTAGCTGTTACTACTTTGGCAGGGTTATTCAAATTCAGGGTCAGTTTGCACAGTTCAAATTTCTGCACAGGGTTAGGCTTGGTGCTGATGCAGGTGAAATATTCAATTGGCCAACAAGGGATGATGTGGCTGATGTTCATGTCAGCTGTGTTTTCTATGGACCCATTCATTTGATTGGCAACAGTCCATTTAAGATTATGGAGCATGAGCAAGTTAAAAAAGTGTTCCGTTGTATCCAGAGGCACTGATTTTCTTTTGAAGGGTTGTTTTCTGTTAATGTTGAAAATACTCAAGGAACAGTGGTCATAATTGAACTTATGAACTCACAGTCAGGTTTTTCTGATCACATATTATCTTAAGGTGTTTTTGTGCCAATTAATCTTAACAAGGTTACATGTATGCATTACTAATGCATGATTTTGAATTTTTATCACAGTACTGTTTCTGACACAGTGCAAATATTGTGCAAAATGTTGAAAAACTTCAGTTATTTGAAAGCCAATGTGAAACTGTTGTATAAACATTAAAGTGTGGATGTTATCACTCTCTTTAAACGTCTTGCTTATGATCTTCTGAAAATTGAACAAATTTTCCCCTCCGCAACTTCCCCTCTGCAACAGTACAATTTAGATGCTGTTTTCAAATCCTACATTGAGAAAACCGTAACTATTTAAGTTTCCTCTTGTGATCTTTTCAATTACCGTAAACGTCCATGTATAAGCCGCATCCGTAGATAAGCCGCACCCCGAATTTAGAAGTGCAGATTTTGGAAAAAAATGTAGTACAATAAAGTTTGAAGTTCCAGTAACGTTCTATTGCTATAAACCAACAAGGACAAACAATCAAGGCTTCACAATAAAGTTGAAATTCCTTTGATTGAAACAAAAGGAACGAGTGCGTAGTAGCCAAGCTTTAAATGTGGGGAGGAGTCTGGGCCAGGGCCAGGGCCTGGGTATCATGACCAAGATGTTTGGAAAACCGCAATAGGCAAAAAATTTCATGCAGAACAGGGCTTGATAATGCAGTCAACAAATTTGCTGAGAAGGTGCTCAAGGACAACAAAACAGTTGGCCATTTACCTTGCGAGTACTCGCACATTTTGTGGTATTTTATCGCACATGGCGAAAAGAAATCCATGGAAGTGACTGGCCAAAAACGTCACTGCAAACTGCTGTGCGGAGGAATGGAGATTCCTTGTAGGTTGGTGTTTACTTGTTCAAGTAAAGCGAAAATTAATCTCTTGAAAGAACTCTCAGAGAGCAAGATTCGCTGATAAACACTTGAAGACACAAACGGCTCCTTTAGGAGCCACCACTCATTAAAAAGTCAATGAACAACAGCAACATGCCTTCAGTTTCTTTTATGTTTCTTTACTGAGATCTTAAGAAGTTGTATGAATATTAATTAGGTTTTTTAAAACTCCAAACACAGATGTATCCATGGATAAGCCGCACCCTTGATTTATGGCTTAAATTTTGTGAAAAAAAGTGCGGCTTATACATGGACGTTTACGGTAATATAAATTGGGAAAAAGCATCAGCCTGCTAGACTCTAGATAATATTTCAGAATTCAGAGAATCTGCTAATAAAACTAAAAACAAACAAAACACCAAGTTTTCTGTTCCCCTCCGCAACGAACATATTTTTAAGCTCTATGATCTAAGAAATGCATTTTGGAGAAAAGCAGGACAGCAGCAAGTAAAGCTTTGTAGATAATCTTAAGCCTCAAAAGGTTATGAGAAGTAAAGGACAAATTCTTATTTAAACTATAACAAGATCTTCTCCTCTAAATTTCCCCTTCACAACAGACGGAATACTGTGGAATGACCCATATATATTTATTGTTCAACTTGATGAATATCATTAAATTATTATTAGTAGTATCATTATAATTATTATTATTATTATTATTATTATCATTATTATTATTATTATTATTATTATTTATTTATTTATATATTGTCTAAAAATTATCTGATTCACCAAATTGTTGCACAGGGAAATTTGTACACTGTATGTATGTATTGGTACATGTAGTTATGTTTTTTTTCCTCCTAGCTAATACATGTCTGTCTTTAAAGCTAAAAGATTGGCTCAAAGAACATCTATGGCCAGAAAGATCTATTTA
>JALIRR010008332.1:0-2500 GCA_023091755.1 Montipora sp. Colony 1 RG-2022
TTTTTTTTTTTTTTTTTCAATCTCTATTTAGCGTCGTCCGACTAACCTAAATTTCTGGCATTTAAAAAAAAAAAAAAAAAAAAAAAAGAATAACAACTTGGTTAAACCATTTTTCACTTTAAATAATTCTTGTAACAGCATAGAGAAAAGCCCCTTGTCAAAATTTCAAAATTCTACATTAACATCAACCATATTGATTTGGGGTTCATATGTTATTTCCAGGCTCCACAGTAATGACGCTGGGGTACCAGGCCTCCTATTCCGAGACTTTTCCTGTGATATTTTTTTAGTTTGTTTTTTTTTTTTTTTTTTCAATCCTACCGACCGATCCAATATCAGGAAAGGCATTCGACGCTAAAGGATAAGAAAGGGGATGACTTAAAAAAAAAATAAGAAAAAAAGTACCCATTAAGATATCAACTTAACATGTAGGAAAGTAATTTTAAAAAATGATTTATAGTCTGTAAGTCTTTATACAGTACACAAGTGAGCATGCAGAATAAATGAAAGAAAACTGTCCAGGGTGCAATATAGTTATAGATATCAATAGAAGCAACATGAACACGAAAAAGTTGATATAATTCTTTTTGGTGCATTCTTTTGGGAGTATCCTGGCTACTATCATTCCAGATTAGGAATAACAGAATACACGGAATATAAATTTGAAAAAGAACGCAAATTGTGAAAGGCAATATTTTTGGCGATGTGACCTGAGAATTATTGTATCTGCGCATGCGCGAGTTGCATTAGCATGGTGACTGTAATAATTTTCTCGAAAGTTTAGCACACACAATGTAGAAATGGCCATATCTACCAGTTTTTTGGGTGGTTTCCTCGATTTTTCCGTTTCCTTCATTGCCTTAAGGGGGAAGATGTCAAATCATTTTTTTGTACTTGTAAGTGCTTTTCGTAGTGCACATGCGTCCCCATACGCTCCTCCTCTTGATCTTGACTTAATTGAAAAAAGGTCCGTGGTTTTTGTACAAGCCAATTAATGCGAACCTGATTTCTTTTGACTAGGGAAGGGCACTTTTTTAAAAATAACACAAACTGGCAGCTCCTTTTGTTCTAGCAACGGTAAATAAACAGAACGGAGGCCAGCACACTCGCATCTACGGTAGAAACTCTGCATCGCTATTCCATTGAGTTTTCAATTTTTCAAGCCACCCGCCGACGGCCAACGCAGGCGACCAACTGCATATCATTTCCCGCCAAAACTTTCCCAAAGAACGCATATTTTGCCTATTCCGGTCATTCCGGAAACGGAATAGGACCCAAAAAAGCACGAATACCGTCTATTCCGTGTATTCCTATTCCGAAATGGTACCCGAAAATAACGCGCACGTAATGGTGGTTAAGGAATTTTCAGGTCAGGATAAACTGACTTTAAAATAATTGCAGGTAATGACTAGTAGTAGATTGAATTGATTTGATTTTGATTTAACTTTATTTATACACGGTGTTTCCATCAGTTGATTTAGTTCATTATCTACAGTGGTATATGTATTGCAGCAATATTTAACAATTATTCCATAAGCGCGCGTTGGATATGAGATGGTAAATAGCCAACGAGGCGCGTAGCGCCGAGTTGGCTATAACCAGTCTCATATCCAACAAGCGCGAATGGAATAATTGTTTTATTAAATTCCTTCAACTCCAAAAATTTGGAAGTACGAAATACGAGCGGAAAAAGCGAGCAAATCCGAGCGAAATCGAAAAAAACTTGATGAGAACTGATGCGATGTTGTGTAATACCTTGTTGTCAGACAGACGCAGGCTCATCACAAAAACATTTCTTGCCTTCTTGCGTACTTCTAAACGTCGGAATTGATCCAAACTTTCCACAAAAAAAGTTTTTTTCCTCCTTTTTGGCTTTATTCAAAGAGAAATTTGGCAGTCCGACGAAAACATTTTTAGTTTAGCAACGCGTAACGCAATTATTTACCATATAAGGTCAAACCGAGGTATATGAGCTGATAACCGAGATTAGGTGAACCAATCAGAGCACGCGAAATGCATTATCCGAGTTTGAGAATTTAATAAATGCCATTATCGAACCAACGTGTCTACATTGAGTGAACGAGCTCAAGACTGAACCAGTGTGCGTGTTCTTATCGGCCGCTGTTTGTCGTTTTGTGACTATTGAGTTGTAAACAATTTAGTTCAGGTTAGTTACATGTCTTCCTCTACTCATTACTTAACATTCTCCAAAATTTAAATAAACACAACCAAACCTGATTTTTTTTCTTTTTCCTTTTTTTTTTCGTTTCCCAACATGGCCATTTCAAAGGGGTGTTCCCTGGAACCCTACACTTTGATAAAAGTGACCAGGGAGGTGAAACCCCCCCTGGCCACCTCTGTTGGACCATTGCAATTGAATATAAAGCTCCTTACAACGCATTTTCAGTTTTGTGGTACAACACAAAGGTGGCAGACCCTGACATCGCCTTACAATAAATAGAAAACATAACAATAATCAATGACTATGATAGGCATGCAG
>JALIRR010008333.1:0-18738 GCA_023091755.1 Montipora sp. Colony 1 RG-2022
CACGCGTCATTGGTTAAAATTGATCACGTGAGTTCCCGTTACCTAGCAACATCAAAGTGACAGAGTGCGTTATTACAATAGCGAGCTTACGCAACAGGACGGCTGGAAGACTCAGGACGGCAGAATGGCGAAAAAATGTAGCGCGAGACTCTGCATTCCCGATCTTACGCGACATTTTTTCGTCATTCTGCCGTCCTGAGTCTTCCAGCCGTCCTGTTGCGTAAGCTCGCTATTAACCCATAACAACTGTGCAGTGTTCTTCAACTTCAAACGTATATCGCTTCAAGTTCAAGATTTTCCGAGGTTGAGGAGGAAAAATTACTGAAATAATTGACGCTGCCATCCAGGAAAACACAAAAAGGTTTGAAAATTGTAATTTCGCTTTCACTTATAACACGACAAAGAAAAGTGATGATTGATCATTGACATTGACTTGTTTATGCTCACTGAGAATTCTGTTTCAAGTGTGCTTTCTGCTTTTTTTTAGCTATTAGCTAGAATACACTTTATGTACATGTATCTAAAATACTCATTCATATTCAGTAAATTAAAGATTCTTGGCCATTGAATGTTCTTGTTTTCATTTGTTTTTCTTTAGTTCATTGTTTTCTCATTCAAACAGGTCGGGCGGGAAGCCTTGAGCGACTCTTACGCTTCTCTTGTGCTTAGCAACCTGCCGCGTGCACCATTTAACAAATAGATTCCATGTTGCCGTGCGTCTGTTCAGTAATAGATCACCGATGACGTCAAAATGTGGTAAGAACAAAAAAGTGGCACACGAGGCGATAGCCGAGTGTGTCACTGATCTATTACTGAACAGACCCACGGCAACATGGAATCTATTTGTTTTATATAATAAAGAATTAAACTTTATTCCCATAAAAGCTGATGGTGACGTCAATCGTGCGTCTGTCCTCTAATAGATAGTAGGCAAGAACCAATCAAAATCCGTGAATAACTTGGGTTATTATATAAAACTCAATAGTGCACGCTGAGCCGTTTACCCTTTTAATCAGAGCTCTCGATGTTCTTTCCGGTGCACAGTGACCCAGGCCACTCTCATCTCTCTCCTTCACAGGAACCTCTAAATTCGAGGGCGTGAAGTCGTGGCGTCCGATGATTGTTGTCTTACAGAACCGAAAAAAATTTGCAAGATTTCTCAGGTACGTAGGAGATTTTGATGCATCCGTTTTAAATTTTTGCGAAAAAGACAGTCTTTTTTTCGTGTCCTTGGAAATTAACTTGTTTCCAAGTTGAGTCTGTGCGGGCATTTTGGGCGAAACGTTAATTCTAGGAGGACACGTCTTAAGAATTTTTTACCGAATCCGCAATTGTTTTTTTTATTAAACATTTTGAGAACGAACTGGTTGGGGACTTGCGGCAACTCTTACGTAAGACCCTCTTTTTAAAATTGACTCTAGAAGTACCTAACCGTAAACTTCTAGTTAAAGTTAAAGTAAATTTCAAATCGTGAACTCCGTGAATAATAACAATAGGGAGAGCTTTAAGCACGCGAATTTTTGGAGACGCGGACGGCGAGCGGAAGTGAGTTGTTTTACTTTTTAACTTGTCTTTACACAACCACATTTACTTTTCTAAGTATCTTTACTCCATGAGAGAAGATCAGAATAAAATTCTGGGAGACACCACTGTCCTGGCACACGAAATGTTCTCAGTCTTCCGGTTGCCGTCCGCGTCTCAAAAACGCGCGTGCCTAACGGTAGATACGTGTACAAGAGTCTCTTGTCTGTTATCACTGAGAATGTAAGCCTCTGAAGGGCTTTCCTGTCCCCATCTTGTCGCATTCCATAGTAATTGACGACTGCAATACTTAATTCAAAAGTAAATTTTTGTTTTTGTTTTTGTAAATATCACAAATATTCTTTCCTCGATTTCCCCAGGATTTATCGCTTTGCTCCTCTTTTCTCTTTTTCAATATGAGAAGTAATCAGTTGTCATTGAGGAGAGGTTAATGCATGTGACTCATCTTTTCGATCCAACGGGGGGCTGTTGACGAGATACCGGATATGCCTTGTTAGAAAAATATACGGTTTTTTGTTGCACGGCTAAGGTTAATTAAGAAACTGAATAACATCAAGGCGGTCATAACTGTTATTCTTGCAAATATCAGTCGATGACTGTTGCGTTGGTCGTAATATATGATTCTGCTCTGCCTCGAGTGCCTTATTCCTTGATTTAAAATCACCACTATAGTAACAGTCTCTTTGTTTGTCCCTCCAAAATTTTGCGTAAGCATTGTTTTTATTATCTCTTGGGACTTACAATGGTCGTAAGAGAAACTGGAATCATTGCCAATGCACGAAAGGACAAACAAAGAGTATTATGGTATTTTTGAAATGTTTAAAAAATAAATTTCACTGAAAAAAGGGGATAAAAACGAAGTAATAGAAAGAGTTTTAATGCCTAAAAATTCTGTACCTTTCAATGACCATTACATTTTATGTTCGATTTTGTTGCCGCGGACTGCAAGATCTCTTCGTTATACCATTGCGGCATTAGCGAAAACCGCTTCTCTATTTGCGGAAATAGCTTCACTTTTTGCGGGCATAATCTCAATAATTTGCGTTTTGCATGGTCGATCGGTATTTGAAATTTAATCCAGCCATGTAAGTGCGTCTTTCAGCGGTTCAGAGCGGACATGCCAGACCTCACAAAATTTTTGTTGGCGTTTGCACTAGAATTCTTTCAGCTACTTTACCTGTAAAATCCAGGTTTAATACTATTTATTAGTATAAATACACAGGTGATTATACAAAATCGTGCGCTCACATTGGCTCGCTATCTCGGATTATCAGCCGATAATCACCTCGACTGACAAAATGGCTGCCAGTAGTCGTTTTGCCACTGTAAGTGAAGATGATTTCGCGTTGAAATATTTTTTTCTCTCTTTTTTGAAATAATCACCTGTGTACTTATACTAAAACAATTATTCGCCTCAGGCTCAGTGATTATCGGTGAATATTCACCTCGACTTCGTCTCGGTGAATATTCACCGATAATCACTTCGCCTTCGACGAATAATTGTCAATTATTCCACTATTACGTCATTTTACCATATTTGGTCAAGAGAACGCGCAAAATATGAGACGGTATTACACTGTAGAACAGAGCAAATGCGGACGAAACTGGAGTTTTCGATGAACGAAATTGTTTTCAACACGATACAAAGCCCGAGAATTTAGCTTGTCATCGCTTGTCTCTCGACATTTCGTTTATACAATCAAATAAAGGACATTTGGCTGGCTTTCTGTGCCGTTTACATCATTCGCAAGCGCCCTGAAGGAAAGATGATGCATTTTTTTAGAAACACTCTTACCAAATAAAATTGAAGCAAAAATAACACCTTTTTGTATAGTGGAATAATAAATCTCTTATTCGATGGTTTAACAGTACTCGCGGACATTTTGCTCATTGCTGGCATTTTTCGTCGCCCCTGCGGGGCTCGGAAAAATACTACGCAACTCGCAAAATATCCGCGCGTATTATATGTTAAACCTTGGAATAAGATGTATGTATTACTTTTTACATGTAAGAGGAGAGCTACAATACTGAAACAGTTATCGGTGAAATCCATCTGCCTCGAACGCGATTATTCTTATATCGGAAAAAACCTCTTTAATTAATAATAGTTTTCAGTTCTCATTAAAAGTATGGAGAAAAATCAAGAAGCTAAAATACAGTTGCATAGAAACAGGTTCAATTTAATATCTTCCAGAACAGGTGTTAAGGCTCAGGATGTTGTGGATGCATGACGAAGTTCTGGTCATGAAGACATTTCGTTTAATCCTTTTTATCTTAGTTTGCTCTTTGGCAGCAATTATGTCTTTAGGTAAGTACACTCTTTTTTATAACAACCTTTTTCATCATGAAAAACGTTGAGGATGAGATTAACCATATTTTTAGAGCGTATTAAGAACATTCTTCAGGCTGAGAGTCGATTAAGAACGTTTTTATTTGCTCATTTGTATTTTAAATAAAAGCATAAAATAAAGGTAAATAAATGTGAATTAACCCAAATATTTAAGGACCTTAAGGGGATATTTTGTATAACATAACAATGGCCGTTTTCTTGTTTCTCAGTTTGTAGTCATGAGCAGTTCGTATTTATAATCGTTCCAAAATAACTTCAACACCATCAAAGTCACCAGGTGAAACAAAGTCTGATATAAATCTAAGAGCATCTTAAGAGCATTTACAGCCTCACTTCGTGAAAATATCATACAAGAACGTTTAGCCTATGCTCCTAAATTAGCCGGACGTTCTTATACTAACAGAAAAACAGTATAACTTTTTAAGGATTAAACCACTGCAAAAACCGTGTACGATCAAAACTTGCTCTACGTTGGATCAAAATAGATCGTGACCACACCATAAAAAACTTTAAAATAGAAAATATCCTGCAAAGGTTGGTCAAGACAACGTGAACATAGGCGTTGTTGCTTGCAATATTTCGGCTGGCCAACACCAGCCTTCTTCAGGTTTATAAACCTGAAGAAGGCTGGTGTTGGCCAGCCGAAATATTGCAAGCAACAAGTCTTGACCAACCTTTGCAGGATATTTTCTATAGAAAAAGAGTGTAAACCAATTCGATAAGAATCGCGGATAGATGAGAGAAGAACAAGAACAAAATACATTGTAATGGGTATCGACATTAATTTATAAACATTTTCATCTAAAACCGATTTACTAGATTAAAATAAGACAATACTCTTCAACAAATGGCATAGTTGTTTTGTTCACAAACCAAATTGGCCTGGGATGGTATCTTCAGTTGCCCCCTCAATCATCATCCATTCAAGTTGCACACGGTCAACTGCTGATTGGGAGTCGAGAGACTGCAGCATAAGGTAAGAGTAGCACGCAAAATGTTCGCTTTTATGCCTCCCTGGAGTGAAAACTACAATTTAAGGGCTTCCGTAGATCCGCGATTTAAGGAAGGAAGGAAGGTCAGGTCACGTGGTTCATTCACTGAATTGCCAGATAAGAGTTTTCAGCCCGCCAAGGACGCTCGCGGAGAAGTCTGGTAATGAGTATTCCCAGGAGTGAAAAAGAGAACCTGGATCAGCTTCGTTTGAACTTCTTCAACAACCACAATACAACATAGGCGATAAAACGCGATCATACCTACTCTTCATTTCTGAGACTTGTGACAAATACTCCCCATGCTACAATTGTAGCAGGCAAAGTACTTTCACAGCTGTGTATGAAAGTAACAATAATTTTTTTATGTCAGCATCTTTTGTGATCACAGACTTTTATCTCGGTTTTTTTAGCTACTGCCTCGCAGGACTCAGTCTGCACAAAGGGACCGTACGAATATAAAAAAGGCGACAGGAAGATTTTGGACTGCGACTTTGCCGATCCTGCAGTCCGTGATATCCTTTGGTTCAAAGACAACAAACCACTTGCCAATGGCAGCGAAGGTCTATATCAATCATTGTATCAATTAGATGATGGTACCCGTCGCAGTTCGCTTCTGTTTCCCGTTGTGCACTTTGATCATGCTGGACGTTACACTTGCAAAACAGAACCCAGGCAACTCGGCGATTGTCCAAATGGCAAAAGCATCCACATCCTGGTCGAATGTAAGTGTCTATGCAGTGAATGCAGTGATCATTGCGATTTGTATTGGAAAAGCTTCTCACTGATGCCAATGTTCGCAGCATTTTTCATTGACACACGAGTTTGCTTGTAGAGGGCCTCGTGTTAGAAACAAATTGGCCTCAAAAGTTCAAAGAACTTGTGAAACCTAGTCAACACCCCAGACTTAAGCTTTTTTAAAAAAAGCCCTTTGCTTTGGAAAATCAGCGCCCTTGAATCCTTCTGAATCTATTTTATTTATTTATTTAGTTTTCGGTCAATACCTAATTTAGCCGCTTGGGCCGATAGCGGCGGTTAGCGATGAGAGGCGGCTGTATTCGCAGGCTATACCTCATTATGAAATGCATGATTGGGTATCGACTTGGCTCGTGATTAGAAAATAATGCATTAAGACAGACTAGCTTGAATTAAAGAAACCAATTTAGCCACCATTCTGTCTCGTCACCACTGCCCCAGGGAGCCAACAAGATAACTAAACGCATGCGCAATTTTAATACACAGACATGGCACGCTTGACGTCATATGCATAACGCAAAATGAAGATGTTAATGAAATAACACCTGTAGGGAGTTGTATAAATACGGCTTAGGGTGGGCATGTGATCCCTTGTTGCAGTAGACTCATAATTCCAATCAAATTTCGACTTCCAGGTAGGTCTCGTTTAATTTTCTAATTCTATTTCTTCACCACTGCCACAGGGATGACATGAGACTTTAAAGCCCAGACATTCACATGAGGAGAATAAAATGTAGAACAACGGGGGAATTTAATCGTAATCTTAAGGAATGCCCGACATACATATTCACGTTCAAATAGGAACAAAAGTAACTCTTGTAGGCAGGATAGCAAGGTGTTGAAACCAATAGAAACTTTCAAGTTACCCACATTTAGTGGGGATAGTGAAGTCCAATTCTAGTTAGTCAATTGTGAGCACAGATGTAGCAAAACCACCATCCTTTTGGAAAGGCTTATTGTAGAAGCGATCAAATGTTCTTTCTGAAGACCAACCAGCAGTGTGACAAAATTTTCTTATTTTCTTATTGCCCTGAATTTCCTAATTTGTGCCCTGTGTTACCTTAAACTCCTTTCAACACAGGTGGCAATGGGTTCATTAAAGCATACGCTACACTTGTTTCCGTCAAGAAATTTTCCAACGTGACTCTGAGATGCTCAGCGATGGCCTGGCAGAACTGTTTTTTCGGTGCTAATTTGACATGGTATCACGGAAACGAAATCCTAGAAAACAACACTAAGTATTCTATCAGGAAACAAAACACCAACGAATGCAAAAACCGGATACTGGAAGCCCAGTTTTTCCTCGAGATCTCGAACGTGACGGATGCAGACGCTGGGGAGTACGTCTGTAAGATGCAATGCAGTGTCATTGAAAGAATTAACAAAGATTTCATCAAGCTGCTGTCAGGTAAGTAACCTCAAGAGTCTTCAGTTTTGCCGAACGCGGCAGTTGTGCTTAGAAAATCTGAATGTCAATTTTGTATTGCTGTGTGGGAGGCGCGGTGGCCTCATGGTTAGTGCGCTCGACTCCGGATCGAGTGGTCCGGGTTCGGGGCCTGGCAGGGGACATTGTGTTGTGTTCTTGGGCAAGACACTTTACTCTCACGGTGCCTCTCTCCACCCAGGTGTATAAATGGGTACCGGCGTAATGCTGGGGGTAACCCTGCGATGGACTAGCATCCCATAGTACAAATACTCCTAGTCGCTTCATGCTACAGAAACCGGAGATAAGCGCCGGCCTGATGAGCCTTCTGGCTCGTAAGCGGAGACTCTTTTTTTTTGCCATTCGAACCCACTTTCAAAATGGTAATATTTAACAATTATTCTACGAGGGCGCACTGGATATGAAGTGATAGATAACCAACGAGGCAGGTGGCGCCGAGTTGGTTATGATCATTTTATATCCAGCGAGCCCGAGTAGAATAATTGTTTTTATTAAAAACTCCAGGATCAACAACTCTCTCATGTATTGTCGACTAAAGAATCGATTTCTGCCTCGGTCAATTCCGGTCCAAAGCAGCCTTTGTCGGCCATTTTTCTCTCAGAGCTTCAAAAACGTTTTCAGTTCGCTTTATTGCTGACGCGTTCCTTGACCATATGAGGTACAGCAGGTATATGTACTGATAGCCTGTGTCCGGCGAGCCTATAAAATGCTTGAAATCTGATATTCGTTGTTTTTGGTTTTTAGTAAATACATTTAGCCAAGCCTAAAAACGGAGCTCCCGGGTTATTTATTCTTGAAATAAGCGATCCAATCGAAAACCATAAATTGGTCAGCGGTCAACATCCAAATAAATAACTGACCTCAATGAGTTTCAAACTTGAGACCGCGATATGATCATGTGATACTGGTCAGCGGATACCTTGTTTTGACAGGTGTCGATTGACCATAACATGGATGTCCATTACTAGTAGTAGTAGTAGTAGTAGTAAATTTGCTTTGTTTTTCGCTGTTTCTGTTTTGTCAAAACTGCAGTGTCAAACGCAGTTGGCCGTGCAACTTCCCGCCACAAAACGCGGGTTGCACCACAGAGTTTCACAATGGCATACATGGAGGGGTGGACGATCGTACGGACGCACGGTGACCAAAACCAAATTTTCTCGTACAGATGGGTTGGCATATTTTCTTATCCATGGTGCTCCGCGCGTGAGCCTTCGGCGCGCAGAGCTCCGCTACAATACACCTTATTCCAAAATGGCCGCCATTTAGATATTCTTTAGTTTTCATTCAAATTAGACGTTGATGCCTCGTTCAAGGCAAAATGTTCTTTTGAATTTTCAGCTCAAGAACGAGGCATCAAGGGCTAATTTGATTAAAAACAAAAGAACATTTAAATGACAGCCATTTTGGAATAAGGTCTATTATGTCGCGCATCACGGTATAGATAAAAAGGGCCTGAATTTTAGATTCCCTAGTGTAGTTGATCATATTTTCATCTTAAGCTAAAACCGAGTTTTCCGCTGACTCTCTACATGTCACTTTTGGGTTTGCCTCAGAAATGGTTACTTACTGCTGCGAGTCTTCAAGATTGGAGAGGAACAAACTTGTTCCTTAAGGGGGACAGGAGGGCATTTACCCCCTCCTCTTAAAAATCGCAAACGTAGACGTACCCACTGATTGTGGTATTAATTACGTAATTACAGTGTCCAATGGATCATGGGATATAAAACAAGGCACATGTCGCTCAACCAGTTGAATATGTTTGACTTTGTCACTTTAATCTGTATATTTTCTTTTCGTGGAATGCTACACACAGAAGCATAAAATCACACCCTCTCACTTCCGTCTCTAACTTATAAATGTACAATTCAGTTTATACTGATTTTGTTTGTGACTTCTATTTTATCAGAGGAGAAACCAGAAATTACTGAGAGTACACCACGGCAGCTTACAAGTAAGTGAAACGTCCCGACAAGTAACGCAAAAGATTTTTCAAAAACTTGAAAATCGGAAGCGTAAGTGCATCCCCTTCAGTTAGAAGAATAACACAATTTCTCTAAATAAACCGCCAAATAAAAAGAACAACAATTTTCTCTACCTTTCTACAATTTCAGAATCCCTCATAGCCACAACCACGTCTAAAATCATTTTTTGTCTTTCTTTCCTACATTCCTACTTTTCCTGTCCCTGGAATCGACCTCTATTTCTTGTTTGTGGTTTTTTTTATCATTTTACTACCCCGCAGTTGACCAGAAAATTACATTCTGGGCAAGTGCAAATATTTTTTTCGAGTTGATTGTCCATAGCAGGAACATGAGTAGGACCTTGCATCTCCCATAAAAGCCCGGCCTATGAGTCATCCTTTGCTTGCGTCTTCCTATTTTTAGAACGGCATGAGTTCTTCGGCTCTGCAAGCACTGGTTAGAATGGCCAATGGGAATAAAGCTATTGATGGTTTGCATGTGACGTCACGATGGCCACGTTGGTGTACAGAACAATGCAGTAAAATATCTCTTGGGAATTTGACTCTATTCTTACGCAAAACTTGTGTGGCCATTTTCTATTGTTTTGTACGCCAACATGGCTGTCTCATCACGTGGATGCAACCAACATGGCCGTCTCATCACGTGGTTGAAACCAACATGGCCGTCTCATCACGTGGTTGCAACCACATGGCCGTCTCATCACGTGGATGCAAACCAAGAATTGTCAAACGAAGACAAAAAAGCACAAACAATGTATGCAAATCGTGCTCCTGCTAAAGGATTAGTTCTAAATACAGAAAGATACGCACAAAGAATGACTCAAGGGTATAATGTAGATTTGGAGGATCCTAGTCACGGGATTCTTTCCATAGATACGAGGGACGTCGCTGACGCCAACGATCAATTGGTCGGAGTTTTTCGTATTTTGTGATTATTGTGAAAGCTATTTTCAGTTTGTTTTGTTGATCAAAACCTGATTGAAGTGACTCAAAAACATGTGTAGCATACGCTTTCATTTTCGCTGGAATGACTGTCGTCTCTCTGGCATCCGTTTTTAGAGCCATCATCCGTCACGCAACGCAACGCGTTGCTTAACTAGGCTAAAACGGATGCAGGGGGAGATCAGGAATAGCTTAAGTAGCTGGTGAAGATTTGGCAAAAAACACGGAAAAGTCTGCTTAAGGCTATCCCTGGGAGCTTATGCATTTTCAGCCAAAAAAGATCGAAAAAGTGCTTAAAACGTCAACACTTTTACAGGTCCCAGTACAACACGACCAAATCATTGGGTTCTAAACTCCAGCGCAATGCAGCTCAGCTCTAGTGTAGCATTCGTGTTGGTGTTAAATGGGTGAGCAATGAAATATCCTCCCCCCCCCCCCCCCCCCTATCTAGTCTAAGCCCATAATAGAGCCAATGTAGCTTTCATGTCGATCCAATGAAATAATACTTAATAAAGAACTGTGTGTTTCCTTTCTTAAAAGCCCTTATTTAGACAAAGAGAATGCAATTTCAGGAATGAAAAAAACAACAACAAATGTTTATGTAAATCCAAGCTTTTTCTTTAGTTTAGTATTTCTTTTTTGTCCTTTTCCTGGTCTTTGTTGATTTTGTCGAACACCTTGGCTCAACTAGCCTGCGCTCGCAGACGTATTTCCGGTTGTCGCTTCTCTCCGCCCGAAAAGCGACAAACGGAAATACGTCTGCGAGCGCAGGCTATGGCTCAACGCGTAGGCTCACAGAAACCTGATGATCATGAGGAACTTTGAATTAAGTGCGCGCGCACTCGATGTAAGACTTGTCCTTTCATGGCAATGCGGAAAAGATAACAGGACCAAAGCCATCTTTTAAAATCATTGACCTCTTCACATGCACCTCTGCAAATGTTACCTGCTGCATAACATGCGCACTATGCAAAACGATTTACATTGCCTAAACAGGGACGAGGGTAGGATACCGCTTTCGCAAACATTTACGAGACTTGAAAAAAAAAAAAAAAAACGACAAGGAATCATGGAAGCCAGTCGCTAGACACTTCAGCCTTTTAAATAAATCTAGCCTGGGTGCACGGATGGCGCAATGCTGAGAGCATTCGTCTCCCACCAATTTGGCCCGGGTTCGATTGCGGGACTCGGAGTCATTTGTGGGTTGAGTTTGTAGGTTTTCTACTCTGCACAGAGAGGTTTTCTCCAGGTACTCCGCTTCCCCTCTCCTCAAAAACCAACATTTTACTTGATTTCCGTTAATTATTAATTTCAGTTTACAGTGTCCTCAATTAGCGCTCCAGCTCTACAACAACTGACACTTAAATAAAGTTCCTTTCCAATACCCGGTGCATGATCAGCGGCAACACGGCATGCCGAAAAAATGCTGAACAAAGATCCATTTTTCAAATCAGCTCCCTCAGTCCCCATGAAATCAACCAACGCTTTTCTTTCAACTAGTTTAAATATTGTTGTTATCCTCGTTGCTATATCCCCACCGATAGCGTAGCTCCATTTTCCACCATTACAACACTAGCAACGCATAACTCCCTAATTCGATCTGACGGACGAAGGACTAACGCTGCTTAGCTTTCAATTTTCTTTGCGTTGGTCAATTTACCATCATTTCAACTCAGTTGCCTGTAACCCATTTTAATCATAGTAAAATGTAATTTTTCAGCTAGTCTTATTTCATTGGATCTTGTCTTGTTATCAGAAAAATTATTATGCTGTCGTTTCTTTCAGACTCAACAGGTCGCCAAGTAAAACAGTCACTGTGGTTTGTTCTCGTGGTTTGCTCTGCTGTCCTCATTTACAGTTTTGCGCACATAAGTATTTAAAAAAAAGAATGTTTGCAAGAAGCCGTAAAAGCTTTAAAGACTGAATCTTGAACGATAACAAAGGTTTTATTAGCTTACAGACAGGCGCTTATTTTAAGAGCCTCAAAGGTTACGGGTGTCTTTATGGAAATCGCTCTTGTTCGCTGTGTCAAAAGAAACTCAACAAAACTACATATTAGTGAAATTTTTGTTTTAGAAAACGAGCGTGAGCGCTCAAACGTGAATCTGACCTTGTCTGCTCCGCTGAAACAACCCTTGCGTTAACACGGAGATCCAAAAAAACTGCACTATATCACTCAGGAGATAATATGTGAGGCTTTTTTCCAAAATTCAAAATAGTTACCCCGTGGCGTCCAAGTGCGTGGCACGAATCAATTAGAACATGGAAAAGCCTTATGCATTTTGCCAGCTTATTATCTCCTGCGGACTGATATAGTGCAGTTTGTTTGGATGTCCGGGTTATTAATTCAGCGAAGCAGACGAGCTGAGACAAGGTCAGTTTCGCGCTATGAGCTTTCTAGTGGTATATAGTTTCCTTAGGTTTCTTTAAAAACAATGCGAACATGAGCGAATTTTAAAGACTTCCGTTCTAATCAAGAAGACAAACTGCAACACATCTCAAGGTTTCTTTGGCCCCGGACGCACTGGGCAAATTTTTGTTTATTTTGCGAAAAAATTTGTCACCAGTTCCCTGAGACAAGTGCGCCCGGTGATTTTTAGATCTACCAAATTTTGTCAAGGTTTACCAAACTTCAGAGACGCCGTCGTCCTGCGTCGGAGCAGGACAAATTTTTGTCAGGGGTGAGATCTGACAGATTTGTTAATTAACACGCCATGATTTGAAGGAAAAATTGGATCTCTATTTTTAGTCGGAGTATTTCAGTTGGCCTTCTACGGACAAATCTGTTGTGGTATTCTAGAACCAGTTGCAGTCATACAAGGTGAAGCCTTGTATGACGGCAACTGGTTCTAGAATAGTAGCAACTGCCTCTGCTGGAGTTGAACGAATTCCAGGATGAAAAAAATAGAATGCAAGCAATAATATGCCGAGGGAACATATTCGATCCAAGCGGTTAAAGATCACCATAAGCCCATGACTCCTGAGATCTCATGTAACCTTTCCGGCGAACAAAGCGCAAGCGATGGTGTTTATTTTCGTGTGATTGACACTTGTGGTTAACAAATATTTTGCTGTGTCTCAGTGCGCCCACGTTTGACAAATTTTGTCGAGATTTTTGGAAGGGCCAAACAAATTTTGTCAGTCCAGTGCGTCCGGACCCTTTTTTACAAATGTTATAAAGCACTCATTGTCATCTGTTAACTCTACTTGGTCGTCTGCCCAGTATCATCTACCCAATAACATCTACAATTTTACCCGCACAGCACAATGATCGCCACTAGGGATATTTCCAATATTATTTGAATTGCTGAGTTTAGAAATAGGCCAAAAGCCAGCCCATACACACGTAATAATTGAGTCATTTCCTCCAGATTTATTCCTCATTTTGTAATACTTTGAGACCGTTTCGCAACAAATTTTACGCAAGCAAGGAAGTTAGTCAGCAAATTTTGTCTCATAATTCACGGTTATTCAAACAAAAACTTACGTTTGCTACGTGTCAACATTGCCCAAATCGATTTAACATAAAACTGTGTCAAAAAAAGCGTTGATCTCTCTCCAAAATCATTTTTTGGGACGTCGAATGACTTTCCGCCGTACATTTTCTTACAACAACTTGAAATGTTTGCCCCCTGGCGATCCCAGAACCCTTTGGGTATAAAGCATGGAACTAATTCATTACGAGAGAAAATAAGCCGCGGCTTACGTAAGACACGAATACCCCGTATAAATGGTACAAAATCTACGTTCACGGCTTTCTCAAGCCGCGGCTTATCCTGGCCTTGGAGTTTATACTCGCATAAATAGTTGCTTTCGCGTATTATGTACGCCGCGGTCAGAGTAAGCCGCGGCTTATTTTCTCTCGTATAAACGGCCCTATTGTTCAACCCATGTGGATGGACATATTATTTTAGGATAGTGATATGATCTTTCTTATTATTACTATTCTGATTATTAATATCAAATGACGAATGCGGTTAAAAGAACTTCCGGTTTTTTTAAGGAACCCCTACTCCTACAAAAAGATAGCTTTGAGCCGCAGCAATAATGTTTAAAATCAAATTTGCTTTACTGTTATTCAAAGTAAGCTTTATATTAGCAATTAGTATAAATACACAGGTGATTATACAAAATCGCGCGCTCTCATTGGCTCGCTATCTCGGATTATCAGCCGATAATCACCTCGACGGACAAAATGGCTGCCAGTAGTCGTTTTACCACTGTAAGTGAAGATGATTTAGCGTTGGAATGTTTTTTTTTTCTCTTTTTTGAAATAATCACCTGTGTATTTATACTAAAACAGTTATTCGCCTCAGGCTCAGTGATTACCGATAATCACTTCGCCTTCGGCGAATAATTGTTAAATAGGAATATTAGAATCACTTGTTTAATTTTCAAATTTCCCGAGCACAGCCATCTTGAATACTTGTGACTTGTTATTATTAGCGTAGTCTTGTCACTCTCAGCAATTTAGGAATTAAGGACATTTTGAAGGCTGACTTTCTTCGAAAACCTTAACTTGCATCTATTGGTTTTACGTTGTTTCTTTGCTGCGGCGTAAAAGCAGTGTTTTGGTACGTAAAACGCAAGTTCAGAGTGTGAAATAAGAAATTAAATTAAATTAAATTAAGAAATTATATTTGCTGCCGAGTAAGTGTGCGCACTGTTGTCTCTTTCAAGAAAAATTTGTACTGTCTCATCAAGTGGAATGTTTGTGAACAAAGAACTGACAGCAAAAGAGTATACAACCTCATTGATATGATTATACTTCTTGGCCAAATCTGCAAAGCTGAGGGAATCCTGCCAGGCTCGGTTTTGGCGGTGGTTGACACTTTCGAAGACAACATTTCATCTGCGAGAACTTATAATTTGTTCAAGTTGTAAACAGCTAGAGTAGCTGAGATGCAAATCTTCCCTGGCGATGAAACGAGGAACGTAAATTATATGTTCTGCATTCAGTACCAGGCAAGTTAAGAAAATAACATTAAAAAACCTCAGTTTAATTATAGGCCAAGCAAACTATAATGTAATGACAATTGCTAACTTATTCAATAACGACGACCGGGTCTACGACGAGAACAGGCTTTTGCTCACATTTACAAAATTGCAATTGTGTCTTTTTTTAAAATTGGACTTTATCGGGTCATGTCTCACAAGACTGGGCACGGTTTCAAGTATTCACTACAGAAATGATCCCTAAACTGGGCAGACAGGTTTAAGCATCCTGTAAGTGATTTAAAATCACCCACATCCTCCAGAAAATAATCTAGATGCTATTCATTATATTACTTTTTCCCTTCTCGAGACACAATCCAAAGAACGCTTGTTCAGCATGACTCGGGGTCTTCAGAAGTACTTTTCGCGACTCGCCTTTTACATATTTACATCCCCTTTGTCCATCAAACGCCCTTGGAATCATGAAGCAGATGTCTTTAGCTCATTCTTTGATTGATTGTTAGAGATAAACGTACTCCCGTCTAGCAGGATGTGCTATGCAAAATGACTCGGAAATCAATGCCCACGCTTGTATGAGTACTGATTACCACAACCGCCCCCTTTTCTCACTGGATTATCTCTGCAAACACCAATTTTCAAATTAACTGTTTATTTCTACCCTGCAACTCTGACAGAGTATCAATGATCTACATTTGTTCTTCTGTACACATTGTGCGAGTAGAAAATTAAGTTCCTTGCCTCGAAACATGTACTTGCTGCAATATAACTTCATTACACTCTTGGTCTCCGGAATTATTGGCAAAATGTTGTGCAAATGGTAATCACCAAAAGCACCGTCATCATTAAATATTTGAACATTTGAGTGTAATAGAAAAGAAAACAAGAATTACACATGGCAATCGAAAGTGCGAAACGTTGTAAATAAATATTTTCGGCACGATCTGTCTAAACAGAATGCTTCCAAGCACCAGGAAAGAACACAAAATGTGAACGTGGATTTCGGCTAAATAATCGGGGCCTTCGAGATGTTTTATCCATCAGTTGTTTAATTTCTGGGAAAGTTGGTCATAAAAGCTATCCATTCCCGCATCCGTGGTTACGACCTCCTTTCCGGCAGTGGGCGGCAAGACTCTTTGAGTCAATGCCGGAGTTGACTGTTTTCTGTGAACAATGATGGGTAAAATGCTTACTCCCACAGCTTTCAACTCAAAATACTCTTTGACAAGCTAGAAATTTTGTAAGAAGAACCGCATTGAAATGAGGAAATGATATTTTTCAATGTTAACTGGTCTGGGGGGGGGGGGGGGGGGGGGGGGGGGGGGTACTCAGGAAAAATCAATCAAGCGCGAGTGGTCCTGTGCAGGCGTTCAGTTGAACCGCCCTTTTCCGATTATTCGGCTACCACCGGAGCAGATGGCGGATAACGGATACCTTAGGTTTTGCAATAACTCAAGCGTTTTAAATCTTGAGATCTTTTAAACTGAATCACGCCATTTAAATGATATTGCGTTGAATTCGGTCTTATTTTAAAAGAAAAATGAAGATATATACGAGCGGCCGTGAGAGGAGGTATGGGAGAAAATGATCGAATGTCAGTGTTATCAACTTGGAGATTTACTGTTGATTCATCGAGTCATTGATTGGTGAACATTACGATCCGTTGATGTCATGGATATCTATAGTACATATGTGGACTGAGCAGCTGTTAATTTTTATTTAAGAGGAATTAGTCAGTTCACACCCACCACCACTTACTGGTGAAAGCCGCAAGGGGCTCTATATAAAGATGCTCCAACTCTGCTCGGCACTGTCGAACTTCTCCAGTTTCCGAGCAACCCTGTAGCGATCATGGACTTCTCGAGAGGCAAAGAAATGTTTAATCTTGTTCTTTTGACATTCTGCATGACAGGTAACTTATTGCTTATATGTTCTGCCCATTTGTAAGTTGTTAAATTGTTATTTTATTTAAGAGAAATTAGTCAGTTCATCACACCCACCACCACTTACTGGTGAAAGCCGCTAGGGGCTTTACATAAAAATGCTCCAACTCTGCTCGGCACTGTCGTACTTCTCCAGTTTCCGAGCAACCCTGTAGCGATCATGGACTTCTCGAGAGGCAAAGAAATGTTTAGTCTTGTTCTTTTGACCTTCTGCCTGACAGGTAACTTATTGCTTATATGTTCTGCCTATTTGTAAGTTGTTAAATTGTTATTTTAATCAGTCTTTTCATTCGAGCGCAGAGCCTCAACTCAGAAAACCGGCATTTTTTCTGTTTTTTTTTTTTTGTCGCTAGCGTGAAGCAAATGAGAAAAAACTCTCAGCCTGTACGGTAATCATCATTGCCACTTTTGTCATCTGAAAATGTCATTTATATTAATTGAGAGATACCAGCAACCGACTCTAATTTTTCCTGTGTTGATATTGTGACAAAAAAGGAATATTCTGGTCCTATATGGGTTCTATAAACAGTGTATAAAGGACTTGCCTTAGTTCTCGTCAAGTTTGAATTATGGTAGATTAAATAAAAAAAAAAAGAAAAAAGATAGATAACATTTACAACACAGACCAAGATTCTCCGAACCACCGACAATTTTTCTCCCGAAGTGAACTGGTTAGCATCTTAAATTTTTCAAACTCGTTCAACCCACTGTTGATCACAGATCAAATCCGTTTGCATAACGCCGGAAACCCTGGCACTAGTCTTAATTTTTAAAAGTAAAGTATCCCTATACCTATGTTTCGACCCTTCCCGGATTCACAAATTGATCTTGTCTGTAAAGATTTCCATCCCTGATTATTCTTCATCTTTTATTCAATTTGTTGAAACTGGAAGATCTTCAGTCACAACACGAGGAAAAGAAGGAACCGATGATGCGGAAAGTCAAAATAGCCGCTAATGGCTTCAGACAAGATATCACGATCTCTTGCTTTAGAATTGCAAACCATGTATTGTTTTTAACGACACCTTCGAAATTTACAATGCCTCGGCTATAAATGACAAAAGCAGTTTTTTGGACTTGTAAAGCGCTGGAATCCTGTACTACCTTGGTGACTTCCAGCGAAGACAACAAGTCACGTCCGCTCCCTGGACAGTACAACATTCCTTACTGCTGTGTAAGTTTCCAAAGTTTTTTCACGCTCCTCTTCATTTCGCTTTCACCCGTTGAAGACTGTAGGTCCTGACAGTAGAAAGTCTAGAAAGCTCGTTCTTCAAGTTATAATTCTCAACCAGCAGAGAACGGTTAGAAGAAGAAAAACGCAATGACCGACACCGATAATAATTCTCTTGTTTTCTGCTCAAAACTTAAGAATGGAATTTCTCCTTGCCAAATTGCCGTGACAATTTTTTTTTGCTAAGCTTAAATTAAACTGCAAAAATTTGGTTTTATCAACGGAGTTGATAATGTAAATTGGCCACCGTACAGAGATTCTAAAAGCTGACGTTTCGAGCGTTAGCCCTCCTGGCGTCGCTACAAATGATTTTGATCTTTATTTTCGCACAAATTGACTGCTCCAGATTTGTATACCTCATAACAATAAGAGAGTACAACGCTTTTTTAAATTGAATTTGTCTCTTTTTACCCGCAGACAACTTTGATGAAGTAAAACTTACCATAGATAAATATATTAACTGTTAGCTTTCGCTTCGTAATGCTTCAACAATAGTATCTGAACGATGAACGCTCACCTGGCCACTAACTGCCGGGCGAGAACACTCGAAACGTCAGCTTTCAAATTTATTTACGGCGGTAACTCTGTGATTCATTTTCCCACAGCA
>JALIRR010008334.1:0-5000 GCA_023091755.1 Montipora sp. Colony 1 RG-2022
GGTGATTTTTCATTTGGTAAGGTTTCTAATATCTTCTGACACTCTTCAAATGTCAGGTAACCCTCTAAAGACACCTTTTCCTCGTCTGAAAGTCTTGGCATTTCTACATTCTGTGTAAACTTATTAAAACTTTCCTGTGGATGATCCGGTAATATTTTGGACCGATAAAGATCACTATAATATTGTTCAATTTTCGCCAAAATTTCCTTATTATCCTTTATGGATACGCCCTCCTCGGTTTCAATTTCATTAATGACCTTTCAGTTGTAATTCCTTTTTTCTAGATTGAAAAAATACTTGGTCGCTTTCTCTCCGTTTTGAAATTTGATCAGGGAAGAAATCGATCACGTGCTAGGCAACCCAGGAGAAAATCGCACAAGGCAGAGCCAGCACGAATGAATCAGATGAATAGTTTCTCAGTTTCTTGAGCCTTAGTAAGATCATCGAACTGTATTTATTTTATCCAGAACTAACAACTATGGGAATTAACAATATCACAGCAATTCAATTTTATTTCTGCGGCACATTCTCTTTTATTAGCTAAATTAACGGAGGACCAAGTGATTCGCAAGTCAAGTTGCCTTTGGAAAATTGTTGAGTCGTTTTTTCAAACTTCTTTTACCTGATATCTTGTATTACAGTATTTTTTTCAATCGCTTTTCCTTACAAACTTCACTCTGTTATTTACTTTTGTTTTCTTTCATAATTATAGTACTTTAATTTATACATCTATCTTTTCGTCAGTGTCGGGTCAGGTAGCGGTTGCCGTCGGGTTTTTGACCGAGACTAGTCTTTTATCTGGAACACTGAGCAACGGCAAATTTTTTGCAACTAAGGTACGAAATGAATAAGGCTAAGGCGTCAATTGACACAGGGATTAGTTAAGTTTCACCTGCACTGTAGAACCTACAGTACTGTGCAAAAGTAATGAGAGCGAATTTCGACGAATTTCGTCTATTGTTCTCGCGAATTTTCGACGATATGTCGGTGAAATTTCGCGAGGTATTTCGCGTCGCTCAATGCGATATTTCGAAGAAAATGCGGCGAAATGATGCGAATTCTTTCGAAATTTCGAAGTAACGAACTTTCCTTCTTGCGAACTCTTTTGAAGTTTCGAAGAAACGAACTTTTCTTACTTTCGAAATTTCGAAGAAATGAAGTTTCGTTTCTTCGAATTTTTCGAAGCAGTGAACTGTCGTTAAAATACACTGTACATTATAATTGCAGTAACATACATAACTCGGAACCAAACGCCCTTTGTTGATTTATTTACACCACAACTGAAGAGCGTTTCAAAAATGAGCTAGAGAGATTTATCCCGCACTCTGCTTCAGTAGAGTAACTGCCCGTTTGTTTTTAGACAAGACAAACCTTCAAGGACTGAATCATAATGACAACAGGCGGGATTGTAAAACTCCACGATCTGGATTACACATGCATATTTCTGGTTGAAATCTAACTCCGACTGAAGGTCAAGCTTGCATTGTTTTGATCCTCTTCATAGACAAAAAGCGCTTTCACTTGCATACCAGTAGTTCGAAAATGAGAATGATTTCAGAGAAACATAGAATCGGTTCAACAATTCACCAACGTCAAAAAATTATGACAAATGTCTATTATTTGCCGCGGGCTGTAAAACTAGTGTCGTCACACAACGCGTGACGACACTATATTAAGAACGGCTGCATAGGAGACTACTGTAAAACTAAGTAAATGTAAGAAACAAATCTTGATTCATCATCTGGTTTATTTAAGGTTTACATTGCATTCCAAAAACAAAGAAAACGAATCTGAAATCTACCTAGATTACATGCAAAAATACACACACAGTTGCTAACAAATTAATCTTGCGTAGTTTGTTTGTCGCTACTTTTTCTGAAGTTTTGGCAACGTTTGTGTAGTCTGTTTGAATAAATTTGTTTGTACTAATTATTAACTGTTGAACTAGTGCAATGCAGAGTTTATTTTAACACATTTCGGTGTTAGTCAGAGTAATCTTGAGCGTTCGCGTCTCTGTTAGTTGCGTTGGTTATCTTGGCGGCTTGCGCGTGCCGCCTCTGCTGTTACAATGTACTTACCCCAGCCTCGAAATTTCGCTGCACTCTTCAAAACTTCGAAACACGCTTCAAGCATTCTTCGAAATTTCGAAACATTTCCTTCGACATGTCGCGAATCTTCTCGAATTGTCGTTCGAATTGTTGTTCGAATTTTCGCTGGAACATTCGCATACAATTTCGAAATTTCGAAAGTGTCAAGACAATAGCGCTTTCAAAAATTTGTCGAAAGTTTGGCGATAATTCGTTTCGTTCCAAAAATCGCTGGTTTTCGTCGAAAAGTGGCGAAATGTCTCGAAATTCGCTCTCATTACTTTTGCACAGTACTGTAGCATGAAACTGCCAATAACACGTCCACACACGCTGAAACGCTTTTTGAGATCCGGATGTTAGACTAGAATTGAGAATTTCTTTCAACTGAGCGACCAATTCCTGGGCTGAAGGTTCTCCAGAACTGGCGTTGCGAATTCGTCCGCTCTATCTGAAAATGGGAGATTAGAGTCGGCACGCTCATTAAGCTTCCCTGGAAGATGACGAGCCGTAAAGAAAATATTGAATTTAAGAGTAGTTAACACTATATCCCAGATGAGAATCATAACGATCTTATGTTTAGACGTCTGCTTATTGATTATGTCCACTAAGGCAGCGTTATCGGTCACAAACGTCACACATCTATCCGCCAATTGATCCCCCCATATATGTAACGCAATTATGAGAGGAAACAATTCTAATGCGGTGATGTTCAGTGATTGCCAAGACTCGGGCCAACTACCATAAAACCAATGTGTTTTAAATAAAGCCCCGTATCCTTTAGAACCAGCTGCATCTGAAGTAATTTCATATCGTGAAGCGGACATTCTTTCATCCAGAAAAAGCGTGCGACCATTGTGTTGCTCCAAGAACTATAGCCAAACGATTAAATCACTTTTGGCGTCTTTGTTTAAACGGATTTTAAAATGGGCCCTTCAATTAGCCTCAGCAAGAAGGCTCTACCCGGCAAAACCACTGAACATGTACAGTTTAAGAGGCCAATTAACGACTGAAGTTCGTGTAGCGTGACTTTATGCCGCTTTTAAAAATCCAGCAGCATCGCGCGACATTTCTTGAGTTTTTCCTCCGGCAATCAAACTTCCATGCGAATAGAATCTAGAGTAATCCTGACAAAAGGCAATTTGGTCTCGGGTCCTACGGTTTTCTCGGGCGCAAGGGAATGCATAAGTCGTTACAAAGTGAAATGAACCGTGACAGTAGATTTTCGCAAGATTGCTTACTTTTGGCTATTAACAAAAAGTCATCCAAAACGTGTATTATCTCGTCGGCCTGAAATATTTGCTTGGCGGCCCACTCGAGTGCTGTACTAAATCGCTCAAAAATGGCGCACAACGACCTACAGCCCATTGGGAGGCAGTGATCGAAGTAATAATTGCCCCGCCACTTCATCCCCAGTAAAGGATAGTCCTCCGGGTGAATTGGAATAATTCTAAAGGCAGATTTGATATCAGTTTTAGCGAGATAACGACCAACTCCTAAACGTTTTACAAACACTATTGCATCTTGAATGGACGCATAGTGTACCGAAGAACAGTTTACCGGGATTCCTGAATTTACTGAATTCTCATGCGGATATGACAAATGTTGTATCAGTCGAAACTCATTGGGTGCTTTCTTAGGGACGATTCCTAACGGTGACACGACAAAATTATCAAATGGCGGGGCGCTAAATGGGCCTGCAACCCGACCGGCTTCGATTTCCTTGTGTAATTTATCCGTTACGATGTTTGGCTGATCGTGGGCACTAAGAAAATTTGGAGATTCGAAGCTTGATCTTAAATTGGAGTAATGAATATGAAACCCATATGAGAAGCCTTGTATCAAAAAGTTTTTAAAAAAGGGGTCGTAATCACGCAGAACTGAAGTGAGACGGTCAATTCTTACGGGGATGATTGGATTGCTCTCTAGTAGACACGCTAGCCGCTGTTGTTCCACTAGGCTTCATGCTCGAGGTTGGTAGCTCCCCTCCCTCTGAACAATTTCTGGCTGTGTGCTTACCTCCACATCGGGAGCAGATGTGGGTAAAGGAACACCCTGAACAGAACCTCCTGTTATTAAAGTTAAACCATGTGCCTTTAACGAGAGGGATTTGTCGTGATTTTCCGACTCGCCCGGCGGGAAGGTTACCTCTCCGGGGACGAAAAGGCAAGTTAACTGAAGTGGCCTCGAGCCATAACTCCCACTGGACTTCCTCCCAAGGGTACCTAACGGGGGTGGACTGACGCAAATATCTAAATTGCTCATCATAGTAAGCCCAGTTCCCGTTTTTGTTTGCAATGGCATGAACGGTCTTGCAATATTTTAGCAAAGCGACCGTGTCCCCTGTGAACTTCAGGCAATCAATGGCCATAAACATGTGGAACGCAGTGACCCACTGCCGAATACTATTCAATTTACGTGGGGCGCTAGCTGGCTCTAATGTAACCTGCGGCTTATTGCCATTGCCTGTAGCCGAAAGCCCAAAAGTAAAACGCTCTTGTTGAACCACGGTTTGGAGCAGTGCTCCAAGGTGTACAAATTCGTTAGCCCAAATTTTTGATTTTATTTTGTCGCTAACTGCACTTCCAAGTGGGATGGCGACGCTTGAGAAAAGGGGTGTGGTGGGCATACTGTGCACGTTAGGTGATACAATATTACCCCCAGAAGTCCCGGCAATAGCTTGCGTCGCTTGCACAACGGAATTCTGGACTATCGAGGTGGTAGTGGGCACGAGATCGGACACTTCGGTCGACGTTAATGCTGCGTTAGTTGCCGTTGTTCCTGACGGTGGTGGTCGTAGCGCGTCCTGGACGGCCTTTTGGACAGCCAGAGAAAGGGCACTGGACAGCGCTGTAACATTTACTTGCATCGTGCCGTCTTGTTGATTACAGGTACTATTTGACAAGCTGCTCGATG